>CM022881.1:7584615-7603555 GCA_012654025.1 Pachypsylla venusta
ACCATTCTTGAGAATAATTTCCAATTATCTACTTTTACCGTAACATTAACATAAACAACATTCAGGTTAAAAAGTAATAAATAAAAGCCTCTTGTTTTATATAAGCGTTAAGATAAACGCCCCCCCCCCCCCCCAGAGAGGTTAGGAAACGTTTTGATCGGCCATGCCTTGATTAAACTCTTGCACCATTCTTGAGAATAATTTCCTACATTTATGAATTAAAAACAAGAGGTTTTTTGCCTGAATTAATAACAAGAGACAAAATGCACGTGATAAACAAACGCACTGGGCTTCCGTGTCGATCGTTGAAATTTGAATTTCTTACTTTGACCAAGCACCACTGGCCATTGTATACAATGACCGGTCAAACTAGGAAATACATGATTTTTAAAGATTATTTCCTACATGGACCAAAGACTCTGGGAATTGTATACAATTCCCGCATTATCTACTTGGACCGTAACAGATGCATTATATCTTTCATCCTCTCTATTCCTTATCTGAAACTTTAAACATTTAGAAAAAATATATTCTAATCTATTAGATAAAGTTTGAGTAAAACAACTAAAATTTAAATCTGTGAATATTCTAAGCACAAATTAAAGGAGATTTTTATATTTTAATTATTTATTGTGTTTATTAACCGCTAAAATGAGTGGGAATATGTTTAAAAATCTTTCCTTATCTATAAACAAAGAGGAAACTATAAATATGGTGTGAAATTTTCGATGTCGAGTTTTCAATGCCAAAACACGTTTTGAGGTCCCCAGAGCTCAAATCTCGAGTTTCAGCCATTGGTCCGTGTGTTGTGAATAACATGTCTCAGTAGGATTTGTCGTGGTCTATGTATATAATTAACGTACATACCAAATTTCATGTCTCTGGCGTCACCTAATGTTCTCTCTCCTGGCAGGATTCGTGAAAACCGCCAAAAACCGGCGAAATCTCCAACTGTACATTCCATTTTAATTAAAAATCGAGACGTGTACAATACATAAAATTGACGAAGTAAAAAAAGTTCAGGTCTCTAGCTCATAAAATTAATATGAAATTACACCAAATTTCAATCTGTACTAACTGTTTTCTTTATGTGTCAGACTCGTAAAAACAGCTAAAATGCGGCAAAAAATGCGCCAAAAGTAGATTTGGATTTCAAAAAATGTGTCATTTTGCATTCCATGCATAATATTGATGTAAATAGGCACCAAATTTTAAGCTCTGATAGCACTTACGGTTCTCCTTTTAGGCATGAACCGCAAGAGACCGAAAACCGCTAAAAACCGGCAGTGGTAGATCAAACTGCAGCCAAAGGTATCCAAGCTCAATCAATGATAAAAGTAATATGAATAAGTACCAAATTCGAAGCTCTAGCTCTTAACGTTCTCTTTTAATGTGGGAATAAATTAAAACCGTTAAAATACATGGTTAGTTTCGGGCGCAAACTGGATGTACATGTGAAATTTTAGGTCTCTAGCACTTACCGTTCTTAAGAAATCTTCTTTACAGACAGACACACACACGGACCAATGCCCGAAACTGGAGTTTTTGGGCTCTGGTAACCCTAAAATATGTTTCAGAATTGAAAACTCGACATCGAATATTAAAATACTTTTTTTTTTAAAGGAAAAGGAAAGAAAAATTATAAAAACAGAAAAATTGATAAAATAAAATCAGATTAATCTTTAAAATTCAAAGGCCCTGGAAACTGATAAGATTTGATAATGGCATAATCAGCCACTTTTCACAAAAGTAAGCAAAATCAACAAAATATCGCAAATAGATGCTATCATAAAACAAAGCAACACCAAAAATCCTAGCCTGTCAAAATATTCATTTTTCCCCTCCATCACTTCACAGAATTAAAATCCCTTTTCCAAAATCTACGTGACTTGTGTGACAAAATATTAAATTTCCTCCAGAAATCATTCCACAACAAATTTTCTTCCCTTTCCACCCATCTCCCTGAAAACTTTCATATAATCCAACCAAAGCTTCTGTATCACAAACATCTTTTCAACATGTTTTCCAAAAAGTAGTGTTGTTTCTTGTTGACAAGATCTCCTAGGTAAAGTTGGAATGAGGATTTCATACCTGTTGTTCTTTTATTTTAAATTGAAATTTGCTTTCTTTCTTTTTGAACAGATTTCACTCACCAAAACTTTAAAAATTTAACATGGGGTGTTATTGAACGCGGTAACCATATTGATACACTCACACGTGGCTACAATTTTCATTTGTTAAAAAGCAGTAACCAAATCGATACCCTCACACGTGGCTATAATTTATATTTGTTAAAACGCAGTAACCCAAGCGATACACTTTACACTCACACCTGGCTACAATTTTCATTTGTTAAAACGCAGTAACCCAATCGATTCATTTATGTAATGTGACTGACGCATTACGATGACCATGAGACCCCAAGTGGGACCTACATAACAAATTTCATCAAAATTGTGGAAAAAGTGGCGAATGGCAGACGGCGCGTCGCCTGGCATACTTTTACCCATCTCCAAACATAAAATATCAAATTTTGAGTGGAGGAGGGTATTTTTTCCCCCCTTGACAATATCTACAGAAGGTTCATTATTGAAACTTCAGTAGATATTGTCAAGTATGGACATTGAAAAGTATCTATAGTATAATTTTTATATACGTATATAGGACGACCAGAAAATGTATTTAGTAAAAATGACCCGACAAGAGTGGAGGATTTACCTCAGGCCCGGAGTTTCCTCCGAAGCCCGGTGTGATTTACTCCGGGCTTCGACAAAACAGAAAAAGAACTAACAAAACAGAAAAAGAACCCTTTATATAGCCCTCACTAGTCCACATCTACAAACAATATCGATAATTCCTACAACGTCTGATGTGACAGGCCTCATCATTATGTTGGACACATGACACTCATGTAAATATGTATAAAGTATATTCTATGAACCTAAAATTGTCAAAGGTTAGAAGTTTAGACACACCCTATATATTGCCCTCACTAGTCCACATCTACATACAATATCGATACTTCCTACAACGTCTGATGTGACAGGCCTCATCATTATGTTGGACACATGACACTCATGTAAATATGTATAAAGTATATTCTATGAACCTAAAATTGTCAAAGGTTAGAAGTTTAGACACACCCTATATATTGCCCTCACTAGTCCACATCTACATACAATATCGATAATTCCTACACCTTCTGATGTGACAGGCCTCATCATTATGTTGGACACATGACACTCATGTAAACATGTATAAAGCATATTCTATGAACCTAAAATGGTCAAAGGTTAGGACTTTAGACACACCCTATATATTGCCATCACTAGTCCACATCTACATACAATATCGATAATTCCTACACCTTCTGATGTGACAGGCCTCATCATTATGTTGGACACATGACACTCATGTAAACATGTATAAAGCATATTCTATGAACCTAAAATGGTCAAAGGTTAGGACTTTAGACACACCCTATATATTGCCATCACTAGTCCACATCTACATACAATATCGATAATTCCTACACCTTCTGATGTGACAGGCCTCATCATTATGTTGGACACATGACACTCATGTAAACATGTATAAAGCATATTCTATGAACCTAAAATGGTCAAAGGTTAGGACTTTAGACACACCCTATATATTGCCATCACTAGTCCACATCTACATACAATATCGATAATTCCTACACCTTCTGATGTGACAGGCCTCATCATTATGTTGGACACATGACACTCATGTAAACATGTATAAAGCATATTCTATGAACCTAAAATGGTCAAAGGTTAGGACTTTAGACACACCCTATATATTGCCATCACTAGTCCACATCTACATACAATATCGATAATTCCTACACCTTCTGATGTGACAGGCCTCATCATTATGTTGGACACATGACACTCATGTAAACATGTATAAAGCATATTCTATGAACCTAAAATGGTCAAAGGTTAGGACTTTAGACACACCCTATATATTGCCATCACTAGTCCACATCTACATACAATATCGATAATTCTTACACCTTCTGATGTGACAGGCCTCATCATTATGTTGGACACATGACA
Source organism: Pachypsylla venusta (assembly GCA_012654025.1). Classification (NCBI taxonomy): domain Eukaryota; kingdom Metazoa; phylum Arthropoda; class Insecta; order Hemiptera; family Aphalaridae; genus Pachypsylla; species Pachypsylla venusta. Next base: position 7,588,698 of record CM022881.1, read on the forward strand.
CTCATGTAAACATGTATAAAGCATATTCTATGAACCTAAAATGGTCAAAGGTTAGGAGTTTATTGGTTTTCTTGTTTTTATATTATTCGACCCAGAATGTCAGTGAGTATGTCAACATTGTTTATGGGTGGTGTTATCTATGATAGATGGGTTCTATCTCAGCATGAAGTTGAAGCAAGTTCGAATATGTTTGAACTGATATGTACAAGAGTTTAAATTATAGCTTTAGGGTGTCCTAATAAGAACATTCGATTTGAAATTTGAATTTCTGAAGAGAACTGTGGAGGTCCACATATCAAGTCTCTACGTTGGCCATCGTGAAGCTACGTAGATTAACTATTACTATCCAAATAAATAGTACTACTCGCCATGTTCTACACAGGGTAAAAAACGTGTTGTTAATATACAATCTATGTGTGGTATGCTCAGGTGGCGTTTATAGGGTAATGTCTCTGTCAGGGCTGGATTATCAATAGTAGCACTTGTAGCACGTGCTACGGGCTCCTCGCTTTGACAACATACGCTAGATATTTCGACATTTCTAGGTCGACAATTGAAAAAACATATCTTTTTGACGGGGCCTCCAACTCTTCATTTAGGAAATGTCGCAACATAAGCAAATTGGTTAGTGTAGGTACACTAGGTACCCTCTTACCATCATGTTTTATCGATGTTGGTATACTCAAATTTAATTTCACTTTTCTCTAGGTAGGTACTAGACCAAAACGCCAAACCATAATCAATTTATGTAATGGCTCAAAAAAGTAGATTACTTAGACGGCGCCGGCAAAGGGGTGGGGGTGGAGGGGCCCCGCTCTGTGAAAGTGCTACGGGCCCCGCGGAAGGTTATTCCGGCCCTGGCTCTCAGTGATATGAGTGCTACTGCATAAATCACATTTATTCTCATTGTTTTCCTCATCTTCTCGAAACGAAGTACCGGTACGCAGGGCGAACTATAATAAATTACAGTTTCGATAGAGCCTTATAGAGCTCGAATTCTCTAAATATCTAACAGGTAATAAAACTTATAGCAACGATAGATGTAGAAATCATTAAATGTTTATCCAAAGCTGTAAGGGATATCGAAAAATTGATGAGAATGCACCGCCTTAAAGGTTTTTATTTAACTTGCTTTGTATGTATGTTTGTGGGTAAATCTTATTTTTATTTTTGACCAAATTAAGCCCTTTCGTCTATTACGACATTCTCAACGTAATGTTGAGAATGTCGTAATAGACGAAAGCGCTCCGTAACTCTATAAAAAATATTTAGTAGTTGATACACAAATTATTTTTGAAATATTATTTCATTATGACTACTAACTTCCTTATTCAATTAAATAAATCAAATTAAGCCCGTCACGGACTGATATTGTAAAGTTTGTCGCGACAACAAACCAATTCAAAGTAATAAGTTTTAGATGACCTTTTAAACATTTATTTTGAACGTGGTTTACAAAAACCTATATCCAATCTTTTTCGGGTTAAGACCGATTTTTGTAGGGGAAATCATGGAATACTATTAATACGGGGACGGCCATGCCTGTATGACGCCAAACGAGCGGGCGTAGTCTTCTAGTATAATATATTTCAATTAGTTGTGGCCGTACAATATTAATTTAATTGGTATTGGGAGACTTCGGTTGTCGTCGCTGTTCTCTAGTAAAATATTTATTTAATTGCACTTAGCATTTTTTGGCTGTCAAGTCCAATTGAGCCTTCGGCTATCGTCGCTGTTCTTTAGTAAAATATAATTTGATAAAATTTGACCGGCTTCAGCTGTTTTACACGTATATTTTAGAGTTGCTCTCTTATTGGAATTAAAAAATGTCAAGTCGTTTTCGAGTCACGGCGAATTTTCCTGGAATGGGAACGAAGTTAGGCGCCAATTGAAGTAACTGTCCATAAAACAAAAAAATGATCGGAAAGAAAGTAAATGAGAGAGAAGAAACGTGTTAGAGAGAGAGAGAGAAAGAACGCGCCCGCTTTCTGGATTCTGGATGCCACTATCAGTAAAAACACTAGTAAAAAATTCAAGACACGTGACAAACACGTGTCTCTGATTATCTAAAGCTCAGTTAAAGCTCACGTTGCTATCTAAAATTTCAAATACGTCTCTATAACACACCCATGCCCCTTCTCAGTAAACACACTTCCACATAATGTCACTTCCTCACAAGCCTTTTTAGAAAGAGAGTTTGAGTGAGAGGGGATATGTTTGTGATTTTGAAGTTGACATTTTGCACAAAGTCTGATAGGAACGACACGTTTCCGATTCCTTTGATAAAAGTATAAAGAATCAAAAGTTTCTCGAAGATAGAACGATCCAGTGGCATTACTATTGTCAATGTTTTACCTGACTAGGAACTCTGCTATTGTTTGTTTACATTTCATTTCCAGATTAGTGCCCAACCTGGGGCGATAACACAAAATAAAATATAATAGGTCGATGTTTGACAGATATTTTTAAAACGTTCCCAAAGCTACCCATTCATTAGGCGACGCGGTCGCTCGTCGAACGGCAATCTTATTACCGGCGACCAAATTGCTCGAATATCGACCAATGTATGGGACCATTTCAATCAGATTGACAGCAATCACGAGGTCGCCCAGCGATCTTAAGATCGCTCGATAATTTCCGGCGATCCACCAAATTGACGGCCATCTGGACATCGTTTGTCGACCAGACTGCCAAGTGCATGGCGTCAAGCGACCGTCATGAGCGATATCCGAGGTCCGCGTATGCGCACTACGGTCTCAGTCCACGGTTTCTCCTGTCATCCCATACTAAGCAGAAGATAAATATAACAGACTAGCTGTTTCGCCCGTGCTTCGCTACGATTTTTATATGGCTATTTTTGTTTTTCAAGGACAAGGGCGCCTAAGAGGCACGGCCATTCTGACTTTTAGTATTTTCTAAATTTAATTTTACCTGTTCCCGAATTCTAGAATGGCTGGCCGTAACTCTAGAATGGCTGACCTCACCTTTGCAGAAAATTAGGACATTTTCTGCAAAGGTGAGGTCAGAGGAAAATAAGGACTAAACTGGCACTAAAACTTTCTCGTTTGAGTTGATATGTTGTTGCGACAAATTTTAAGATATCAGACCGTGACTGTCGATTTTGGAAAAAAAAAATAGAAATTTGACCGTAACTCGAAAACGGCTTGACATATTTTAGTTCTGATAATTTTCCTAGGGGCTTAGACCATGATTTGGGGGGGGGGTCCATGCCCATACATTTTTGGCTATGTGCTACCGTTTGGGTGTAGTATTGTAACAGACAACCCCTACTACTATATTATGTGTTAAGCCAAGAAGATGCTTGTTTCAATGAATGAATGTATGCTTCAACTTTTCTTGTATCATTTTAAATCACGTGAGTCCATGCGCCATAACCCATAACCATCACATACTGTATGCACCATGGGGGGGGGCAACTCCATTACAAAAGTTGAGGTCAGCTCAGGCTGAATGAGGTCTATGTGTGAGCAGCTGGTTTGTCAGAGGGTGAAAACCCCATTATCTCGAATGACCAATATATGTATGATGAAGTGCTAGTCAGGTAAGGCTGGTAGAGATTTATCTTGATATGAGAGGGTGTTCGTAAGCTTACATGGGAAGCAAAACTTGTCTCCTGAAGTCGAGGTTAAGCGAACAACAAAAAGGAATTAGCTTATAATACTACTAGCTGAGTACCCGAACTTCGTTTCGAGAATATGAGAGAACATGGGGAGTAGTAACGGGTTGTTAAGTTGTGGAGAACGTGTTGGGAGTAGTATTGGGTTAGGTTCCAAAAAAAAATGCGTGGTGAAGTCTGCTGAGTTTAGACTGGGTCTACAACACCCAATACTACTCCCAACACGTCCTACCCAACAAACTTGGTGTTCAATTCTATTAAATTATAGATAGAACCTATTCGCAGACCTACCGAATGTACATACAAAATTTCATTAAAATCGATTAAGCCGTTTTGGAGGAGTATGGTAACAAACACCGTGACACGAGAATTTTATATATTAGAAGACTAGCAGGATACACCCGCTTCGCTTGGCGCCTTATAGGCATGGCCGTTTATAGTTTCAGCGCCTTTTTTTCGCGATAAATATCCTATGTCCTTTCCTAAAGTTTAGTCTATCTCCATACCAAATTTCATCAAAATCGGTTCAGTAGTTTAAGCGTGAAAGCGTAACATACATACATATACAGACAGAGTTACTTTCGCATTTATAATATTAGTATGGACTAGCTACCCGCCACTATTAGCATAGCTACTCATTTACCTTATAATACTACTAGCTACTTGCCGCTATCACCATAGCTACTCAATTGTCCTAGGAAGACCACACTTTGAGCCTAGTTCCTCCTTGTGTGATGCACAATCCAAATTGTGTGTGAAGCACACTCTATCTATAGACGTTATATGTATAGCGGGGTCAATAGGCGGATCAAACCTAGTACTAAGTAACTTAATATCGTTTTGATTAAATGAATTGTTTAATGCAAGACATGTGCCTTGCAATAAATAAATCATTGATCATTGCAATCCTGTTACAACCCCCCCCCCCCNGTGACCCCCCCCATTCCGTGTTCTCCCTTGTATAATCAAATACAATTCTCAAATGGGAATTTAAATAGGATGTAATGTTACACGCGTTCCAATTGGATAAACTTATTTTTCACACTATATCAGTATGTCGCTTCGAAAGTTGGAAAGCGAAAAATATTACATTAACTGAGATCTGTGCAAAGATATAGTAATTTCAGTTTTCAAAAAATTAGCAAGCCAGCGTTTATGGCACGTTGAATACACCAGTTCCCGGTTGATCACTGGAGTTAAGTAACGTCCAGTGAGATTGCACCATGTGGGTGTTCACGTGGGTTCGCGCCCTCGTGATGCTGGCTATTTTTCCGGCGCAACCCAGGCTGGGCGAGGTCAATAAGGATAGCTGGTTTGCAAGTTTCCAGCGAATGAAGGGTGAAACCTCCGTCTTGAATGACCAATAGATGTTAAAGAGATGTTAAGCCAAATTTTAAAAAAAATAGCCATTATCTATGTATGTTGCGTTGAATACAACAGTTCTCGTTACATCACTGAAGTTAAGTAACAACCACGTACATATGTTCGCGCCCTCTTGATGCTGACTATTGTCGGCCCAACTCAGACTGAATGAGGTCAAAATGGTTTGCGGGTTTGTACGTTTCCAGCAAATGGAGGATAAAACCCCTCCTAGAATGACCAATAGATATTAATTAGACGTTAAGAAGAATGATCCAAGGGCAGAGAGTTGAGGGCTGTGTGCTCGGTCATAGTCATGTGTGTTGGCTGCTGAATATGCAGCACCAAGAAATATAACCAGAAAGAGTTAATTTGAAAGAAATTTTCCATGAACCTTTGTATAGGGGCGATACTGTTAGTAATGAAAGGTTCAAAAAGTATACAAATGAGAATGCAGTGGAAATTTTATTAACAACACTTTTCATCAACGAGTCAGTAAGAGTCAATATGAAAGAGACTGTCGATGAACCTCTGTATTGGGGCGACTACTGTTAGTAATGAAAGGTTCAAAAAGTATATACCTAAATGAGAATGCAGTGGAAATTTTATTAACAAAACTTTTCATCAACGAGTCAGTAAGAGTCAATATGAAAGAGACTGTCGATGAACCTTTGTATTGGGACGACTACTGTTAGTAATGAAAGGTTCAAAAAGTATACAAATGAGAATGCAGTGGAAATTTTATTAACAAAACTTTTCATCAACGAGTCAGTAAGAGTCAATATGAAAGAGACTGTCGATGAACCTTTGTATTGGGGCGACTACTGATAGTAATGAAAGGTTCAAAAAGTATACAAATGAGAATGCAGTGGAAATTTTATTAACAAAACTTTTCATCAACGAGTCAGTAAGAGTCAATATGAAAGAGACTGTCGATGAACCTTTGTACTGGGGCGACTACTGTTAGTAATGAAAGGTTCAAAAAGTATACAAATGAGTATGCAGTGGAAATTTTATTAACAAAACTTTTCATCAAGGAGTCAGTAAGAGTCAATATGAAAGAGACTGCCGATGAACCTTTGTATTGGGGCGACTACTGTTAGTAATGAAAGGTTCAAAAAGTATATAAATGAGAATGCAGTGGAAATTTTATTAACAACACTTTTCATCAACGAGTCAGTAAGAGTCAATATGAAAGAGTCTGTCGATGAACCTTTGTATTGGGGCGACTACTGTTAGTAATGAAAGGTTCAAAAAGTATACAAATGAGAATGCAGTGGAAATTTTAGTAACAAAACTTTTCATCAACGAGTCAGTAATAGTCAATATGAAAGAGACTGTCGATGACCTTTGTATCGGGGCGACTACTGTTAGTAATGAAAGGTTCAAAAAGTATACAAATGAGAATGCAGTGGAAATTTTATTAACAAAACTTTTCCCCAGACTCATTGCTTCATCTTTTGAAAGCTACTTCATTATTTTAATGACATAAGGGGATTCGAACTTTCATTCCCTTGAGATAAGAGACAATGAAATTATTCAAAATCATTACAATACGTATCGAGATTTGTATGCATTTCATTACAGATTATCATACGGTACTTGAGTAGTACTTTTATGTACACGTTTGACTAAAAATTAGGGCACACAACGCTGAATCTCTGCCCTGAGAATATCGGCCATAGCAAGCTGTATGTTGGCTGCTGAATATGCGGCACCAACAAATATAATAAGCAGGCCCGACGAGAGGGGGGAATAGGGGGAATCCCCCCCAGGTCCGGGCTTTCTTAAGAGGCCCGGTGAGAAAATTAGGATAATGAATTTTTTCAAGTTTTATTCTGAATCCATCCATACTAATATTATAAATGCGAAAGTAACTCTGTCTGTCAGTCTGTCTGTCTGTCTGTCTGTATGTTACGCTTTCACGCTTAAACTACTGAACCGATTTTGATGAAATTTGTTATGGAGATAGACTAAACTTTAGGAAAGGACATAGGCTACATTTTATCGAGAAAAAAGGGGGTTGGAACTATAAACGGCCATGCCTCCAAAGCGCCAAGCGAAGCGGGCGTATTCTGCTAACAATAAAGTATACAGGTCTTGTCTATATCTATATATTACTTATAAAACGCAAAGTCCAGTTGGTACACTGACTGACATACTGATAATCAACGTAGCTCCGCAATGGCTATAAACCTAGAAATTTGGCAAACAGTTTCATTTTATATTATGTAGGTGCGTAATAAAATAAAGAAGGAAAAGAATCAAAAGTTCACGTGAAAGAAAGTTATCGCAAAAAAGGACGCTTTGTAGCGCGATTTTTGTAACTTTTTTTCAGGATGAACTAAAGGAGATAACGAAGAATGACCGAAAATGGACCCCACACTCCAAAAAATAGTCTATACGGACCCCATAAAAATAGAAATTGAGTTTCTCCCCTATTTATGGATGGTTTTCATCACCAAAAAATTGGAATTGAGAAGTACCATTCCGGGATGAGCGAGAAAACTGAAATTCGATACAAAGGTGTTCTGCAGTACAAAAAAAAATCTCTTGAGTATAATATTCTATTTTCTAAATAGGAGCCATGCTCACCCTGGAGGGTCGGTTCCACCAAAAATCCAAATTTGAGAAGCGACATTAATCTCGAAATTGTTGTTGAATTTTGTACCCGCAGCGAAGCCCGTGCACGCAGCTAGTAATAAATAATTCAACTTAAAAGATTTGAAAAAATTTCAAACACACAAAATCAGAAGTATAGGGATAGTGGACTAATATGGACAATGCCTATTGGAGGATACTGATATTAAAATATAGTGCTACCTTTCAGCCTGTACAGCAATCATATAAATATTGATATATTTCGTAAATATTAACATCTGATAATTGAATTATTTGTTGCCAAGAAGAAGCGTACACACCTTTTCACATCAACTAGGTAAATGAATTGTCTACTTTTATTATTGCCCAGACGGTGATTTTGGATGAAAGAATAATAGAGGGGCTTGTAAATTTTTCCCCCCGGCCCGGATTTTCTATATACGGCCCTGATAATAAGCCTCAGCCCATGTAGACATCAACGAGTCAGTCAGAGTCGTCATTGAACATTGAATATCTTTAGAATCTACCCTCTGGTAAGCAGGGGCACCGCTATCCATCACCCGGTCCCTTTTTACTTTCCTTATCCTGTAAAAAGGAAAGTATGTAATGTGCTGGAATTTTCAACATCGAATTTCAATGCCAAAACACGTTTTGGGGTCCTCAGAGCACAAATCTTGAGTTTCAGCCATTGGTATGTGTGTGTCTGTCCGTTCGTCAAGTCTGTGTCTGTAAACAAGATATCTCAAGAAAGTGCTAGATACTTGAAATTCTATATGTACGTCACATGTTTATGCCCGGAACGAACCACGAAGCTATTGGTTTAAATCGAAGTTACTGTTGGCAGTTTTTGCTGCTTTTTAGCGGTTTTAATTAATCCATCCTAAAAAAAGAATAATAAGCGCTAGAGCTTAAAATCCGGTGCCTATTTTATGCATAGAATGCAAAATGACACTTTTGGTAGAAATTGAATCTACTCCTGGCTGCAGGCCTGAAAATAGGGGGAATGGGTGGAAATCCCCCGGTCCCCTTTATGTGGAGTTTTGAAATTTTGCATAGTATTATATCCCAAATTAAACCACCTGATGGTGTGACCAATTTTTCCGGGGCGGGTCCCATGTGTACCCCAGGGGGCAACTTTTGTTTTTTAAATTCGAACCTCCAGTTTATGATACATTTTCAGAAACACAATAGAATTAGAAGTACTATACAAAAAAGTTTGCACGTCTAGCGTGTTTGGTTTCAAAATGGTGGGCATTTGAAATTTCCAAGATATGACTTCCAAGAGTGTCTAAAACTAGGCGAATTTTTTGCAATGGGATATTGAAATCAGCATAGAACACCAATGTTGAGGAACCTGCTTTTTAGAAATAATTCGCCTAGATTTAGACACTTCGCCTACTTTTAGACACTCTTGGAAGTCATATCTTGGAAATTTCAAATGGCCGCAATTTGGAAACCAAACACGCTAGACGTGTAAATATTACTAAGTCTAGGGTAAATATACCCTAAGCTTAGTTATATTGGAGTTACTATTAAAATACCTTGTAGTGAAATGGCGCCTACAAAAATTGTGACATAATAATGAAAAAAAAAAAATTTACATTTATAAAAAAAGTTTTCACGTTAAGGATGATTTCTCTTCCCTATAAATGGAAAGAAGGAAAAAAGTTTATGTAAATAGTGGATATCCGTTCCGGGACAAATGTAAGTTTCAATAAATATTCTAATTAGGGGGACATACTTTGAGTACACATTATCATTCTGATTGCTAAACTTTCAGCTTTCAAACCGATCATCAGCCTTTCAAACCAGGAGCCCATTTCATTATACCTACTTTACAAGTAAATATTATTTGTACTTGTATTGTGTATTAATGTTATTTGTACTCAGGGCCGTTCAGAGGGGGGGGGCAATGGGCACAAAATGTGTTGGGCCTGAACTCCTCATGGGGCCCTGGCCCAGCGGATTTTTTTTATTGATAATAAAAAAATAATTAAAATATTCTTTTACTATTCGTTACATTCTAGAATATTCTCTACATATAAGATTATATTTTTTATGTTTAGGTATACTTTTAATCGAAATCGGGACAATGTACCGGTAAGCATGCAGGCTCCTTTATTTGCGTTAGGTTTTCGCCTTTCCTTATACGTTCTGGCCTAATCAACTTGACTCCACCTGGAAAGGTTGACTATTAATAATTTCTAAATAAATCTTTAATTTCTACTAATTAATATTGTAATTGATAAATAATTAGTTAGAAGAAATTTTAAAATAATAAACAATTTAATAGTTTTAACTTCTATAAACATTGGTAACTGTGATATCGTAGAAAATTCTAATTAAATTTAAAATAAAAAAAAAGTTTTTAAATAGTGAGGTTAATTTTTTTAAATGCTTAACCCAAGCCCTTTAAAGAACGCAGTTTTTTGATTTATTGTGTTGATCTCATAATAATATTATTGGCGTAAATAGTTTTAATTAATAATTGATTGTTTGATTCAAGTATCAAATATTCACTTTTTTCACTTAATGATGATATTATTTTAATTCAACATTAGAAAAATGAGTTCTGAATCGGAGAAATCGGGGGCCCAGAAGAGAAAATATAGAGAAGAACGAGAAATAAAAAAGGGACAACTTTCTCTTGATTCTATAAGACCTCCGCCCATCAGTCCCAGCACTTCACGACATGCTGCCGAACAAGTGCAAGGTGGGCAATCGCAAAAAAAAGGGGGGGCCCAGAGCAGGTCTTTGTCCCCGGCCCCGGGAAAGCTCTGAACGGCCCTGTTTGTACTTGTATTGTGTATTAATATTATTTTTACTAGTATTGTGTATTAATATTATTTGTACTTGTATTGTGTATTAATATTATTTGCACTTGGATTGTGTATATTGTATTGTGTATTAATATTATTTGTACTTGGATTGTGTATATTTGGTCTAATACACACATTGTATTGTGTATGTATATTATTTGTACTTGTATTGTGTATATTATATTGTGTAATTAATATTATTTGAACTTGTATTGTGCATAGAGAAACTATACTCGTAGTTTTCAGAACTGTTAATCTCACTCAGAAATTGGAACTCCTCGAATCCCCCGGTATGCTAATTTGGAATAGTTTATAGTGAAATGGGTCCTTGGAAACTGTCCCATTTAAAAAGAGCTCCTGTTTAAAAATATATTAATTTTTACTTTTTCTTCCTATAGAAGATAATGTTTTGTAATCGTGCCTAAAAAATGGTTTGACGGGATAAAGATCAAATATATCAAGTTCTATTGATTTTCGGCCATATTTTCAACCCTATGTGTCATTTTTGAAATTTAGAAATATTTGAAGCCATGAGGTCCAAAAAAAAAAAAGATTTATCTTACGTGCAACGTCGGAGTTATGATGCACCTACAGAATCGTGTTCAGAGTTGTGGGAGCCAAACCGCTTGTACAATTTTGATGAAATTTGGCGCAAGTCATCAATGGGCAAAAAAACCGACCCATTTATTCTTTTTCTCGATACCACCTCTAGGGCCTCTTTTTTGGAGTCAAATCTCTAAGTTCCAAACCATAACCAATTTTCATGAAATTTAAAATCGGTATTTATGGAAAATCTATGGGATCACGCAAGCGTATCTCTGTTGGGGCCTCCGTCAGGTGCCCAACAGGCTCCTCAAAATAGAAACTCCTTTTAAAAAAATGTCTAGAGCCGACAGAGATCATTCAAAGTATATTGAAAATAATTAATTGAAAATTAATTAATCACTGTTTTCAACTTTTTATTCAGAGTCCCCCTCGATTCAAGACCAAGAACGTCGCAAATTGCACCAACACTCTAAAATCAAAAGCCCATAACCAATTTTGATGACATTTAAAATGGGTAACTATGGCATTATTTCATATATATAATGGGCCCTTGTGGGTGCGTCTTTGTCAGGGGACCCGCCAGTGGGCCCAATAAGCTCCTTAAATTGACTATCGCTTTTAAAAGAAAACGGTCCCATTTATTCATATAAAATTCAAAACAATTAATATCTCTTCACCCTAAAGGGATAATTTGACTTATTATAATCACCGTTTCCTCCTTTTAGTCAGAGTAACCCCCTCCCCTGGGCCCTAGGACCAAGACCGTCATATTTGGGACAAATCTCTAAAATCCAAACTACATAACCTATTCTATATTTTTAAAAAATGAGAGTGTTCCTCTGCCTGGGGGCAGCTAGGGGCCCTAACAAGCACTTTGAAATACGAATTTCCTTTAAGAGAAAACGGTTCGTTATATTCACATGAAATTCATAACGATTAATGTCTACAGCCTACAGGGATTATTGAAAATATTTATCACTGTATATTCAAAGCTTTTATTCAGAGCTTTTATTAATTCAAATAAAATATTAACCAATGAGCAACGTCAACAGCCGAGAGCTGCCAATTCTAATTAAAATAATGTTTTGATCAATGAGCAATGTCAACAGTCGAAGGCTGCCAGATCTAATTAAATTTGTTTAAATAAATATATATTTTAACCAATGAGCGAGATCAATCATTCCAATATAACTAATCCTAAGTTAGACTTTAACAATTTCCTTATAATGCTAGCACTTTTCGCTATTACCATAGCTACTAAATTGTACTCAGGAGGCTGAGCTACCCCCAATCACAAGCAGACCAAGTAGAAAATTTGAAAAAAAAAAACTTAATCAAATTTTAGACATGTCCAGGAATCGAATCCGGAACCTCCTTGGTGCAAGCCGAGTGTTATGCGCACTCTGCCACGGAGACGTTTATATAAGCCACGTTAGTTTATATAAGTCACAGTGCATCTTTAAGCCAAGAGCTCCTGAAGTAATGTTAAAGCGGTTCCAGGGCATAAGTAACGTTTTGTAAAAAAGAAAAAGGAAGACAACCCGGATTTACATCGGCTTATTCCAAAACAATGGTGATGATAAGAAAATTGCACATTTTACCTTACCGGTCGTCCCTCGAAAGTGACTACAAGAGTCGAATGGAGTTTATCATTTGAAGTTGACCTTAGTAGTGTGAAATTGCTCGTAGTAGCGAATACACGCTCGTGGAAGAGTAAAGCACTTAGAAAAATCATGTCTCTAAGCCGCCCAGCACTTAGAAAAATCATGCCTCTAAGCCGCCCTCCAAGCGGGAGGAACTTACTGATTTAGCTCCAGTTAATATAAACCCGACATCCCCCACTCTTCTACAAATTTTTGAATATACTTACTTACTTGCCTCACAGATTTGGAACACCAAAAGGTTTAACCTAGATAGCTAAAGTAAGCTACGTCAAAAAGAAAATTGCATTTGGTATTCAAAGTCAGGTTTCCCCACCCTAGGATTTCAGCATAAGCCTTTATTTAATTCAAAATTGAGGGGATAGGAGTGTTTTGAAATTTTGGGAAATAACTGAGACAGGGTAGAGGGAAAAATACAGGGTCATAAAAATGTTATACTGATAAAAAAAATTAAAACGTTTTTACTGCGGTCGTTCTTTTGGAAGCGTTACGAGCGACATTAAGCGACTACACGCTACTTATAACTTCAAATCCTCCTGAAGTTGGATTTTTGCCTTTGAAGTCGCTCGTATTAGCGTGAGCTCGTAGTCGCTGCCAAAGAAGGACCACCCTCAGAGCGTCATCAAATTTCAAATAATTTCTAGCCTGCAGAGATTTCTTTATCCTCCAGGTTTCAGCCTGGAGATTTCTTTATCCTCCAGGTTTCTAGCCTGCAGAGATTTCTTTATCCTCAAGGTTTCAGCCAACGTTATCGAAGGTTTCAGCCAAATCCAATCGAAGTTTCAGCCAACTTTATTGAAGGTTTCAGCCAAATCCAATCGAAGGTTTCAGCCAACTTTTACTTTAGTTAACATTTGTTCCGCGGTCGGTGGTTTAGCACGTCTAATTTAGGGTGATCTAATGTTTTGATTTTAGAATCTTTGGAGCAGCTGTGAGAAGGCACCTTTTTTTAAGGTTTTGCCTTCACTGTTTTACCGAAGGTTTCAGCCAACTTTTCCTTTAGTTAACATTTGTTCCGCGCTCGGTGGTTTGGCACGTCTAATTTAGGGTGATCTAATGTTTTGATTTTAGAATCTTTGGAGCAGCTGTGAGAAGGCACCTCTTTTTAAGGTTTTGCCTTCACTGTAATCAACAACAGCTATTCGGTTGTACTTGGGTCCTCATGAAGATGAGTAAACCTCGATTCGACAAACGATACGCAGTGTCCATAGTGGGCTCTTAGCCATGTACCTTACCTACACACCACGTCCAATATGACTTAACTTCAGTGATCTGACGGGAATTTGTGGTATCCCATGTGGCAAATCGTTGACTCTCTAATGATTCTGTTCACCCTGTATTTGCAGAGGGGCGTTGTGTGAAGGGTGAGCGGTGTCATGTTGACGCACGTACTCACGGGGAAATGTTGTGTTTTTTGCCCTGATTGAAAATATTTATTATTCAAGGTGCTGATGTTGACTGATCTCTCCTGATCCGAATCCACCCCCTTCAGGTGATGGATTTAAAAGTTTGTTCCCTCTTCCTCCTGGTAAATCAATCATGATGTTTCTTTCCTCCAATATTGTTTCAATCATTCGAGGAGTCTATTGATCAAACAAAGTGACATCCAGTTTAGATATGATTTTTTTTTTTTATTATTTTTTATGTGACAGTCTATATCGGGGATGGCGAACTGGCGGCCCGCAGGACGCTGCCGGCACCCGAACGACTTTTAAAAGTATAAGATATTTTTTAACAAAAACAAAAAATCAAATCTGGAAAAGAAATCCGTTAATTTTTTTTTGCCATAGCCGGGATTCGAACCCGGGTCCTACGCCTCACGAACTGACGTATTATCTTCGCTTTGAGAAAAGAGGTAGCTGAGTTTCTCAATGCACACATCAATACACCGACCTCTTTTGGAAATGCAAGAAAAGCTAGATTCTAGGTTTTTGTGCACTATTATGGTTTTCTTAACAGACGTAAGCCACCACGTGAATGAGCTTAACTTGAAGTTAATAGCTCGAAATCAAACCACACCTGAATTAGATGGACACTTAGATGGATTTGTACATAAACTAAAGGTTTTCAAATAAAGCTAAGAAAAATCTAATTTAGTACATTATTATTATTTATTGTGTTTCAGAGGTTTCTTGAACCTCTGACACATTACAATAAGGGATATTCGTAAGGGACCAGGGGGCAAAATCTGTAAAAGAAATAAATCATTAGTAGGTTCCTGAAAAAAAGAAAGAA
>CM022881.1:7604926-7630147 GCA_012654025.1 Pachypsylla venusta
AAGTCCGCAGCCGAAGGCTGCAAAATCTTTTTAAAAGAATGGTCAACATCAACAGAAAATAGAAATATAACAATAACTAAAATATATAACTAAAGGACTTAAAACTTTAGAAGAACAACATCTGCATTCGGTGGTAGTCGGATGGAATGATTAAGGAAGAGAAAGTCTAGTACGGTTTTCCGTACCATTTATTTTTACTCTCATTGCACGACTGCTACTTGTTTACGGCTCACTTATTCATTTAATTTTCTGCGCCTTCAATTGTCAGCGCCCCACATTTTCTTTCGCCCTGTTCGACGGAACGCCTCGAACTACCCTAGAGCTACCCACTGTGGTGCGGCCCCCCACTTTTAGTAAAAGTATTGAAGTGGACCTTCGGGCAAAAAAAAGTTGGCCATCCCTGATGTATATAGTAAATTTGCCCCGGCGCCTATTTCTTTGTTGTTGTCATTACTTATGTACCTATTTGCACACATAGTTTGGGCCACGCATACTTTTCTTACAATACAATGTTTTAATATCTAATACTATTTCTAAAAGAAGCTTCTATAGTGACAGACATGTTCGGCCACCCAGTTTGTTATTTTGCCAAACAATGTCAGGGTTCTGTTTGTATCCTGACAGGCCAAAATATTTCATTCCCTTTCCCACCATTTCTTTTCCCCTCCCTCCCCTTTCTCTCTCTATAATCTTCCTGAAGGATAATAAACATTTATTGTTTTATATTCT
Organism: Pachypsylla venusta; assembly: GCA_012654025.1. Taxonomy (NCBI): domain Eukaryota; kingdom Metazoa; phylum Arthropoda; class Insecta; order Hemiptera; family Aphalaridae; genus Pachypsylla; species Pachypsylla venusta. Next base: position 7,605,656 of record CM022881.1, read on the forward strand.
GTATACAGGATGTCATATTTGGAAAAAGAAGAGAACGGATTTGTTTTGGTTTGAAATAATAATACAATAATAATAAAATATGCTGTTTCTTTGAATTATTATTTCACATTTCTGGTGCTCATGCACAGGGCCGTATACAGAAAATCCGGGCCGGAGGAAAAATTTACGGGCCCCTCTATTATTCTTTCATCTGAAATCACCGTATTAGTTAATGTGAAAAGGCTTGGCAACAAATAATTCGATTATCAGATGTTAATATTTACGAAATATACCAATATTTATGATTGCTGTACAAGCTGAAAGGTCGCACTATATTTTAAAATCAGTGTCCTGCAATAGCCATTGTCCCTTATTAGCCCACTATCGCTAAACTTCTGATTTTATGTGTTTGAAAATTTTTCAAAACTTTTAAGTTGATTTATAATGAATAAAAAATTTCATTATGATAATTTTCCCACTGGGCCTCTTAGGAAATCTCAGGCCTGGGGGGATTCCCCCATTTGCACCCCCTCTCATCGGGCCTACTCATGCAGTATTTTTGGATTTTGCCAATATCTATCACTATCCAACTAATCTGAAATTTTAATTTTCACCTACCATGCTGGCACCGAGTCGTTATCTCCATAGCAACTCATTGCGCTCTAAAGGCTGAGTGGGCTTCCAAACATCTAAACCACATTGACAAATTATTGCCTCTGCCGGGATTAGAATTTGGGTCTACCGCGTGTAATGGTAATGGCAGCTGGTTAATCAAAATAATACATCTATATAATGTGTGAGGAACTTTTTTTTTTTTTTTTTTTTTTTTTTTTTTTTTTTTNAAAGTGTAATCAAGTGTGAGGAACTGATTTCGGCAAAGTGTCCGCTCATCAAGGATTATTGAAATACCCATTCCCGAACACAATCAACTGTATCATCGTATCTTCCGTCTGAGATATTTCAATAATGAACCTTTGGAATCGTCACGGGAAAAAAAACCTCCTCAAAATTTGATATTATAAGTTTCAAGCTACGTAGAATCCAAAAATCGAATAAAAAAAATAAGTTCGTCCGCCGCCCGCCGTGATGGGCACTTTTGCCACCTAGCGTGGACGGATTTGGATGAAATTTGGTATAGATCCCATCTGGGCTCTAATTGTGCTCCTGCACTTTTGGGTGCAATCGAATTGAATGCGTGTCCTTGTGATGCTGGCCTATTTTTCTGGCCCAACCCAGGCTGGGTAAGGTCAATGTGGGTAGCTGGTTCGCGAGTTTCCAGCGAATGGAGGGTAAAANCCCCCCCCTCAATTATTTTTGCCCATCTATTTCTTATTTTTTTTAAACCCATGTGTCACATTTGCAGAGTTTTTCTTTTGATTTAAAGCTCGAAACATACAGCACGCATCAGAATGACCGGTCCCCCCACCCTTTACTTTTGAACGAAATGAGATGTAAGTTATTTCCTATGTAATTACATTGAAATTTTCTCATTCCTCCGGCCCCGCTATGAATGTAATGAGAATGTTTCCTTCTTTAAGTTACTTATCCATGTTTGTCCTAAATAACCACCTTGCTTCAGAAAATGGACTTTCTTAAAACGGCCGATTTTTAGTAATAGTAATACGTGATGGGAGCAGCTCGTATGACGTCATGCGTCTCGTATGACGTCATGCGAATTTGGGACGGCGAATGAGTGAAGTCCATTTTTCTCATCAGGTCTGGCAAAAGTGAAAATAATAAAGAAAAACAAAATTTTAAAAAGAAAGAAATGAAAAGATAGCTTCACAAAATATATTGTAAAGAAAGTGGAAAAGAAAAATGTGGAAAGTGGAAGTGATGGAGCCTGTGGAGTTATTTTGATATTAATGAGGCTATTTAAATGCATAGGCAATAATAGTAGCTTAGGGGGGGAGGGGGAGGAAGAGAATAAATGAGAAAATGGAAAACACGTCCCCTCCACTAGAGGTAATATTTTGTAGAAAAATATTCAGTGGTGTAGGGTGAGGCGGTGAGGGTGATGCGTCATATGGGAAGAAAAAAAATCAAGACAATTTGAATATATTTATTTTTTAAAATAGGTACATATTAAATTAAAACAAAACAGTGTAGTCGAAGAATACACCCTCCATCCATCGACCCCACTGGACTAATGATGAATGGAACGATTCGAAACTTGTTTCTTTGAAAATAATTACAAATAGTTTTGTGTTGAGTATTTTGTTTAATTAAATTTATTTTAAAAATATTTAAAAAAAAAATAACATTTAGAATGAATATGTTGTTCAAAGATTTATAATTGAAAAACAAATACTGACAGTAAGGCTGAGCTTTGAGGACCGCCGGGAAAACCCTCATATCATATCAAGACCAACGCGTGGTCTTTGCAATGTACTATCAGTTTACACCTGCTTCATCGGACCCCGTAAAGACATAGCTTTTGATTTGATTTTTTACGACTATTTATTTTATTTTTTTATTTATGAAGGTGCAATTTACAATTAATTTACTTAATCTATAACTAATTACACCTTTGTGCTATTGATCAGAACATGGAAGTGTGGAGTTGATGTAAAAAAAAAAATCTCTGACCACCCCTCACCCCAAAAATTGTGGATGAATGGTCAGAAATTGAAATCAAAATTTAGCTCGGTTTTCCGACTAAATTTTAATTTCATTAAAGAAATCACCATTTTCTGCTGCGAATTTATTTGCAACAGACCAACAGTAATTGAATGGATCAGGTGGTAGACCTGCTAAATTTACAATTCACAATAGTAGTTCTGTGTGTTGATCTCACTAAAAATAAAATGGCTCAAATGAACGTAAAGAATGTTCTATGAACGTAATGGATATATATATATATATATATATATATATATATTCAGACAAGATGTTCGAGAGTTGATATTCCCGACGTTGACTGATCTGACGGTACTTGTGGTGTACCTATAGATTCTTTATCAGAAAGAACTTGCCAAATCGAAGTAGCTTCCGACACTTTTAAACCGGTTGGCTAGCAAGATTTTTTGCGTTTATTCAGATTTTTCCGACCACAGGATTTCTCAGAAAATCAAAATATCAATTTCCCTTACAAAATATCAATATGCCTAAAGCTATATCAAAATAAATTATCTTTGAAGAAAAAAAATTATCCAGAAAAATTTCCATAGAGGCTTGCTCAATACTATTGTAGAAGAAAAAAACGTAAAATATCAAATTTTGAGAGGGGGTTATTTTTTTTTTCGTGACGATTCCAATGGTTCATTATTGAAAATAATAAACCAATAAATAGGTAATGCGAACCACACAGAAAAGCCATCATGACTCTAAGGAAGATTACTGGCAAAGCAGATGAAATCTGTTGAAAAACATAATAGCAATTAATTAATGTTATTTATTACTATGCATATTTTATGATATCAGTATAGCATCCTCGCTACATCATACATTTTGCCATGCCTACTCTTATACGCTTGAATTCAAACCATTGGGCCCCAGATTTCGAATAGTACCAACTGATTTTGTGAAGCTGTAGTGTGTCGGAAAAATATTTTTAAGAATAATTGAAGAAATTTATAATCCATCTAATCTTGACCTATCTTCGCATCCAAATTGGACTCCATCGGACCCAAGAAAGATTATTAAAAATTCAACGTTGGATGCAGCAAATCAGACATTGTATTCATTATTGATTAGGTACGAGATATTTGAAAGAAAAAAGTCATAGAAAACGTGCGCATCGACACTGTCTTTGTAGTGGAACAAACACTATGCAGAGATGAAAACAACAGCTTTTGATGGGGGATAAAGGGCAAAATATTTTAGTTGAATTGTGGTTCAGGGATGGGGGCTGTGGAGTATACTCAGAACTTTGTCAATGAGTAGAAACAAAGGAATACTTTAGAATTCATTCGATTTGGTTCCACAAAAGATACAGTTTGGAACACGTCTTTTAAAACGAACTAAATCATATTGACATGTGGTGATCACAAAAATGTACGTTTTCCTTGATATAAACTGCAAAAAAAAAAAAACTCTGACAATGTGATTGAGGGGGGTTCTCGTGATGATTCCAAATCTGGGGCGTAATTAGACCCTAAATTTGACATACCTACCAAATTTGAAGTTTCTGGCTCTTACCATTCTCTTTTTAGACAGGATTAATGAAAACCGCTTTAAAGCGGTAAAAACCACCAGTAGTATATTTGATTGAACCCAAAAGTTTAGGAGCTAGCTGAGACCCCAAATATAACATACACACAAAATTTTAAATCTCTAGCTCTTACCATTGTCCTTTTAGACAGCGATACTGAAAAACGCTAAAAAGCGACAAAAATTGCCAAGGGTGTATTCAATTGCACCCAAAAGTTTCGGGGCACAAATAGAGCCCAGATGGGACCTATATACCAAATTTCATCCAAATCGGTCAACGCTAAGTGGCAAAAGTGCCCATCGAGGCATATGGCGGACAAACCGATTTTTTTATGTTTCTTATTTTATTGACTAAAAAATTTCTAGGTCCGTGGAATACAAAATCTGTCCGTCCGCCGTTTGCCGTTCCCGGCACACCGTCCGCCATGAAGGGTACTTTTGCCGCTTAACATGGATAGATTTTGATGAAATTTGTATGTAGGTCCCATTTGGAGACTAATTGAGTCCAGAAAGCTTTGGTCACGGACAGTCACATACATAGGGTTCCATTGTAAATTTATATTATGATATGAACCAGATTTCATAAAAATTAATCAGCGCTAAGTGGCAAAACTGCCATCACGGCGTGCAGCGCCGGCGGACAAACGGATTATTTTTATACGATTTCTGGATTCTTCGTATTTTTTTTTTCGTGAAGAATCCAGGGTTTCATTATAAATTTAATCATGATAATCAATTTATTTCTCTACGGCCACAGAAAAAATTACGTGTTTTGAGCTCCTCGAGATGTCTCACCATAATGACGAGAATGTTATCGAGCCTAAAGGAGACTACGTTGAACAATAAGACAAATGCCGTTGGCGAATCCGGGGAGGGCGAAAAAGCGATCGCCCCGTCCCCCAAGGCCAAATTTTTTTTTCATTGAAACGAAAAAGAAGACAATCTGGTATCATTTTCCTAATAATTTGTGTATAAAATTGTACGAAAATTCATAAATATCGTCTATAACACATAAAAATTATTAGGTGAATCATGGCGGACCGTAATCGCCCCACCCCCTCAGCGATCGCTCTGTATCCGCCCCTGACAAATGAAGCTAGCGAGTCCACCTATCAACCAACCCTAGAAGGTGGTATAGCTATCAATTTCCTTTTGATTTGGGAGCAAGTTTGGGAATGACCCTATTAGGTTAACAAAGATAAAGTTAACGAGTCATGTATAACAAACATATGTTCATGTATAATAAACATATGTTCATGTATAACAAACATAAATGTTCGCTGCAATTAAAAACAGATCTTCATTTGTGCTACTGAGTATAATTGTATCCCGAACACAAACAACGCATGATGTCCACAGCCAGAATTTCATGCGATAAACATACACCCAACGTTTTTTTTTTTCTTATATATAAAAGTTATGCCCCAGAACCGCTTTCGCATTATTTCAGGGCACTCCTTTTACAGCCATGCCATTCCGAAAACGAGAAAGTTAGATCAGAAATTTTCGCTCCGGGTGGGATTCGAACCCACAACCCCGGACCAACAGTCAATATTCTTAACAACTCGGCCACGGACATCTGCACCCAACGTTGCTTAACTTCAGTGATCTACCAGAACTGGTCCTTTTACTATTAGACTAGATGATCACGGTTTCATAAATATTCAGGATAATGGTTATACATTCAATATCATGATCGATTAGGTATTTGAGAGATTACATCAGATTGACTGATTTTATCTTCACCGAGCAAAAGACCTAGGGAGTGACACCTCATAATACCGGAAGTATCCAAGCAGTAATCCTTACCATCTAGGAGTGTTTGTATTCGTACAATAGATACTTAGCCCCATGGAGTGTGCTGCTCCTAACTCCTGTGATCTAGCTATCCGCTCAACACCAAAAACCTACCATTATTAGGTACCAACCTGATGGACAATATATTAAATTATATTTATGGTCTTTATTTGATGGTTTTGGTCGTAAAATTATAAAATCTGGGGGTGGTCTCTTATTAAGATAAATATCTTTGTCTTCTTAATAAAATCATTAGGTGACATCATCGTGTGAGCTACCTGATTGTACGGCACCTAAAACAATACCCTAAGAGGATAAACAAATAGATATAGACATGAATAGGTACTATCTTCATTAAATAGCAAGATCGTGTCCTGGATCCTGGTATCATCACCAGATAGCCGGTAGCCTGTACTATGATAAAGTCAAATCGCATTTATCTTAATTTTATATTTTCCCCAAGAGAAGCGTCAAAGGAGCTGAACTACTTAGTCTACACTTCAAGAATTAATATTACCATTTCCTAACTTTTAATTTAAATGGGTTTGTACCTATCTAAATAGACATGCTTTCGTATTTAAAGAGTATCCTCTAATTTACTCTAATATATAAATCAGAAATTTGTGTGTAACTATGTATGAGGGGTTGTCTGTTACAATACCACAGCCCAGACTGTACCAGATACCGAAAAATTGATGGGACCATCACCCCCTCCTCAAAATCATGGTCTACGATCCTAGGAAAATTATCAGAACTAAAATATGTCAAACGGTTTTCTAATTTCTTCTCCAAAATCGGACAGTCACGGTCCGATATGTTAAATTTTGTCGTGACTACATATCAACTCAAAGCGAGAAAGATTTTGGTGTACAGAGTTACGAGTTCGAAACCGGGAACTGGTAAAATAAAGTTTAGAAAATACTAAAAAGTAAGAATGGCTGTGCTTCTAAGGCGTCTGGTGAAACGTTTAAATCTTGATTTTTAAAGGTTGCGATATACAGGGTGGACACAAACCAATACCCCCCCCCCCAAGATTTTCCATTGTCCTTGAAAAACAAAAATAGCAATATAAGAATCGTAGCGAAGCACGAGCGAAACAGTTTTTAATGTAAATAAGTAGCGTTCCTTGGAAATCGAGTGAATTGGCCTTGTGTCAGGGATTTTGGGGTATTCCTATTGGGGTATTCCTTGACATGGAGGAGGCGTTTGACACACAACACCTCTATTCGAGGCAATGATACAGGCGTCTCGCAGCCGTGCGATCGGGTCCACACTCTATGAGTGGATTGGGGTCATGCTGGGGTATAGAACTGTGAAAATTATTTTGTTTGGAACGCTAAGTGCTGGATGTCCACAGGAGAGGTGGTTCTTATCACTCCTGGGACTTGCACCCCTTGATATTCATATCTGAGGGTCACCAGGATGATGGCCTTTAGGTTGAAGTTAAACAGCTGGACAGTAGTATGGGCATTCCGGAATATCTGAGGCCATCAAAGGTCCTGTCTTCGAAATGGGCACCGACAGGATGGCGGCAGAAGAAATTTTCGAAAGCCCTGTCAAGGTTGTCATTGAGAACTGGGAGTCAAAGTATCTAGGTTTCTGACTAGGGGGCATGGTGTGGTACACTGATGGTTCTAAAACAAAAGTGATATCTGGGGCTGGTGTTCACCGTGTGCGAACCAGGGTGGTCCTTGGAGACCTGTATCATGAAGAGATCCTTGCAAATTGCAGCTGTGCGGAGGAAAATATGAAGATGAGCCCCTCCAGAAGGGAGATTCACGTATTCTCTGATAGCCAGACAGCGCTGACGGCTATAATCAACCTTAGCACAGTTAGCACTTCTCCGAGATAACGTGAGAATGCCAGCTGGCACAGAATAACCGGGTTTGCCTCGGTTGGGGCCAGGGCATAGAGGCATGGCTGTAAATGAACGGGCCGAACAACCGGCAAGAATAGGGTCCACTACACTATCCATCGGCCCGGACCCGTGATGGTCTAAGCGCGACTGAGATCAGAAACTTTATCGACGGGTGGGTACTCGGAAGCCACCTAGAACGGTAGAGGGTCGTCTCGGGTCTGAAACGCTGAAGTAGGGCCTTGTTACAGGGACCATCCAGGAACCTAAGGCCGGCCATACACGTAACGATACCTAAGTCTCTGCAGACTTGTCTGTACAGACTTATCTGCACAGACAAGTCTGTCGTGTATGGCAGGATCTGCACAGATTTTGTCTAAAAATCAGAGACAAAATCTGTGCAGATCCTGCCATACACGACAGATTTGTCTGTGCAGATAAGTCTGTGCAGACAAATCTGCACAAACTTATATTTGCGTGTATGGCCGGTCTTATGGTCCTGGCGCTCAGTCGCAAATCAGATTAGCCACTGACCCGATTTGTGGTTACCGTGGTCTAAGAAAACACTTGTACATGCACTCTATGGGCTTCCATCAGGACCAAGTTCTGTTTAGACTCTGTGGCGAAAATGAGGAGACTGCTACTCACGTCATTTTTGACTGCAATACCCTACTTGCGTGGAGAATGAGCAGGGGGCAGCTACAACCCAGGCTGGACATCCACGAAAAATAGCCAGCAAAAAGACTGCTCAAGCTTGCTCAAATCTATGGCGTTGACTAGGCAAACAGGCTATAATTTCCAAGCACAAAAACCCACAGCTGTAGCTTAGGTGCAGGGGCTCATATCGCCCTAAAGAGGAATCTAGCTTACGAATAAACGAAAAAACAGAACGTTATTAGGGCAATAGATAAGAAAATAATGGGGGGGGAGAGAATTTTAGAATCTGATAAATTCTAAACTTTTGACAGAAATATCTAAAAATAAATATGAAACATTTCTGACTGACTTTTTATGATAAACTCTAAACTTTTGACAGAAATATCTAAAAATAAATAAGAAACATTTTTGACTGAACTTTTTATGAAAAACTTTTGGAAAACCATATTTTTTTTCTCTTTTTAGTTTTTATGAAAAGATTTGGAGTTTGGACAAGGAATTATTAAAAAGATAAATGCATATAGAAAGAAGGATCAAAAGTGAAAGCTAAGTTACCGAAAATGCAAGCTCTTGGGAACAAGCATAATTTCGCACAAATACATTTTAGCCTACCTTAAGGTCGACAACTTAGGGATTTGTATTACGTACTGAGTAACAGAAGCATGTGACCTTATAAGATCACTTCTCTAGGTCTAGTGCTGTTCATGTTCTCGAGAGAGGACTTGATGGGTTGCCCCTATTTAACATCTATTTAATTTTGAAGAACGAAGTTAAAAATCTACAGGACTCCAATAAGGCCAATCATAACTTATGGCAGTGAATGTTGGGTGATGACACAAGAAGACCAAGAGATATTAAGAATATTTGAGAGGAAGATTATCAGAAGAATATATGGAGGAATTAGAATAGACGAAACAGACTGGAGAATAAGAAATAATAGAGAAATCGATGAAATACTAGACAATGAAGACATAATGCGATTCATTAAAGCTCAGAGATTGAGGTGGTTTGGCCACATTCAAAGAATGGAGGAGGAGCGGATGCCTAAAAGAATCATGTATGTCAAAATATACAACAGTAGAAAAAGAGGCAGACCCCATCTTAGATGGATAGATCAAGTTCACAAAGACTTACAAACAATGAATGTGAGGGGATGGAGAACATTGGCGAAGAACAGACCAGTTTGGAGGCAAATTGTTGAGGAGGCCAAGGCTCACACCGAGCTGTATTGCCAATTGGTAAGGTAATTTTGAGTGTAGGTATAGTATTTTATAAACTGTATTTTATATTTTTGCTAAGTGTGACTTTAACATCTAAGCTATTGGATATTGATAACCCTACATTCTCTGAAAATTTTGAAACCAGCTATCCACATTGACCCCCCCCCCCTCAGCCTCGGTTGGGTCGGCCAAAGTCAGCATCACGGGACGCGAAACCACGGATCAACCACCAAGTATAACCTTGCTGTACGTTGCTTAGCATTAGTGATCTAATGGGAACATGTTGTGTATTCGTCGTTTCATTGACGCTAGTTAAATCATATATACTTCTAATTGATTTTGGAAACCTGGTTTCAAAAAATCACTTTACTTAATATCAAAACATTGATTAAAAAAAAATGGCGGAATTCAGGATCTTCAGATTTGGCTTACTTTCATTCAATGACTTTTTTTTTTAAATTTGGCTTAACGTCTCTTTAACATCTATTGGTCAATCGAGACGGTGCTTTCACCCTGTATTCGCTGGAAACTTGCAAAACAGCTACCCACATTGACCTCACCCAGCCTTGGTTGGGCCAGAAAAATAGCCAGCATCAAGAGGACGCGAACCGACGTGGACACCCACATGGTACAACCTCGCTGGACGTTGCTTAACTTCAGTGATCTAACGGGAACTAGTATATTCAACGTGCCACGGACGCTGACTACATCAATGACATTTGAAATGAAATACAATTGTGTCTAAATAAGGGTTCGTTCCGAAATTCTGTCCAGCTTTCAGCCTTATCGCCGACACGTCCGTTCGACACTGAATTTAACTGAAATATAAACATAACATAATTCTAACATTCGTACAGCAAAATGGCTGACGTTCTGAATCAGAGCCAACCTTGTCTATTGGAACGTTCTTGGTCTAACCATCTAATAAGTGTGGTCCATTAATGGTATGGATCATTGTTCAAGTTCTGATGTCGCCATTACGCTATGTAAGTATTGTACGAGTGATTCCACTTTGATGTTTAGTGATTTTGGATTCAATCAAATGGTATGGACACTAGAAGTATTGTACGAGTGATTCCACTTTGATGTTTAGTGATTTTGGATTCAATCAAATGGTATGGACACTAGAAGTATTGTAGAGTGATTCCACTTTGATGTTTAGTGATTTTGGATTCAATCAAATGGTATGGACACTAGAAGTATTGTACGGGTGATCCCACTTTGATGTTTAGTGATTTTTGATTCAATCAAATGGTATGGACAGATAAACTCTGGAAGTTATGAAGAAAACACACCTTACTTTTCAATGACCCAAGAGAGAGAGAGAGAGAAAAGGAGGAGGAGGGAGGGAGGGGGAAAGAGAGGGGGAAGGAGAGAGAGAGAAGACTATGCATCTCCCCCATCAATGCAAACACGACATCTTTGGGTTTCATGGCAGAGTGAGTATTTTTTTTATATTTATTTACGTTCAAAAATTAAGTGGAGGGGAGTGTTATCAGTTTTCACAGCCGCTGGCAGTATCTATTGTCTACGGGTCTCCTGAGCACTTGGCTGAAGCAGATTTTTTTTATCAGTTTTTACATCCTCGAGCACACGCGACTACCTCATCCCTCTGTTTACTGATAAAGAAAGAAACCTCTTTTTTTGTCGTAAGATTTACTTGAAGGATTCATTTTTATTATTCTTTTGCTTGGAGAACAGTTTTCGTAATAGAAGGGACACTTCTAAGTGGGCCCCGTTTACTTTTATGGAACGGTATAAAAAGTTCCGTAACATAGAAGTCTGACTATGTTTCAGTCTAAATTTTGGTATTTAAATGAACAAATTTAAGTTATCTACTCTAATTTAGAATCACAAAAATTTTGTGTGATTATCACACGACTCTTATCTTATCAATAAAAATCTGGTGTGAAAATCACACGACTTTCATTAACTATAAAAAAAAAGAAGAAAATATTGTAATGGGCTGAAATGTTCCATGTCGAGTTTTCAATGCCAAAACACGTTTTGAAGTCCTCAGAGCGTAAATACATTTATATATTACACTTTCTGATATATTACACTTCAACCTAAGTTGTATTTTTCAATTTCTTATATGAAATTGATATGAATTCGCACCAAGTTTCAAGTTCTATCGCTTTCCATTCTCGTTTTAGGCGGAACCGCCAAAAAGCGGACTTCAACCGCTAATTAGCGGCCAACAATATATTACACTACAACCTAAGTTGCATTTTTCAATTTCTTGTATGAAATTGATATGAATAGGCACCATGTTTAAAGTTCTAGCTATTAGCGTTTTCATTTTAAGCAGGATATGCGAAAACCGCTAAAAAGCGGCTTAAACCGCCAACGGTTTATTCGATTTCCACCAAAAGCTTATTTTGCTGTTCACGGCATAAAACTGATATACCTACATACCAAATTCGAAGGCTCTAGCTCTTGTTGATATCTTGTCCACAGACAGACAAACACACACACACATACGACCAATGGCTGAAACTCGACATTTGTGCTCTGGGGACTCGAAAACTTGTTTTGGATTTGAATACTCTAGATCAAAAATTTCATCAGCCCATTACAATACTTTCCTTTTGATAGGATAAGGAAAGTAAAAACAATAAGAGGTATTTTAGTAATTTTTCAAAAAAAAAGAGCCGTCGAGAATGGAACTATGAAATAAATAGGAAAAGTGCTAAGTTTCTGCTCAGAAAAATGTATTAATAGTACCTTACTTGACCGAATGAAGTGAGGTCCAGCAGACACACACACACACACACAAACAAATAATATAAATAGAGGTTCCCCCAGATTGTCATTTGTATTTTGAAAGTTTTAAGTTTTCTCCTTTATACATACAGGGTTTGCACTTTCTAGTTGTCCCATAAGATTTTACATGGAAATTTCGATTTAAGGTTGATTTAAGGTTTTTAAATATCTTTTTACTGTGTGTTTGTCCCACGATAATGCTTTGTCAGAGTTTGATTTGTTTGGACATTTATTATGTTCATGGATTAGCTAATACATTTTTTTGTGTCACCCAAGTCCAAATGAGTAATGTACTATTAATAAACCACGTTTGTAAAAAGTGGAAATACATTTTGAAAAAGGAGAAAAACTGCTCGGTGGAAAAAAAAATCATTAGGTTATCTCACAAGCGGGTCGCCAATGAAGTCTAAGGTTCCCCCAGATTGTCATTTGTATTTTGGAAGTTTTAAGTTTTCTTTTTTATACATACAGGGTTTGCACTTTCTAGTTGTCCCATAAGATTTTACATGGAAATTTCGATTTAAGGTTGACATATCCTCCCAGTATGTCATAAAAAATGAAATGATAGTGATTTTTGTTATATTTTTTAACGAAGATTCCAATGAAACCATTATCACGAAAATCGGACCTACGGTTCTGGACTTATTAGAACCGATATCGTGGACTAAGGTTTCTTCATAGGATAATGGTTAATTCTTTTAATAATTTGGAAAAAATGTATGGAGAAGTCTACTTTTTTGAAATTATAATTTCCTCAATTATAAAAACTGAGTTGTCTAAAATAACAGTGACGTACATACCTAGTAATACAAAGGGCGTGGATTCGAGTCATCTAAATACATGCATTTTTTTAATTTAAATTACCTATCTACTGTTTTTCATTTGATGAAATCTTGTTTAATCAAAGTGAAACGAAACAGTATTGCTTCCTAGTCAAGTAAGAACACTCGTCTCTTGAAGTCGAGCTCAGAAGTTCGATTGTCTCCCGAGGTGGATTTTCCTCAAAAGGTGGAATCAGATAGACTGGGTTTTTTTTCATCTTATATTTTCTTCTCTCTACAGTTTCTGGACGCTAATAATAATTATTACAATATTTTAGATCGCTCTATCATATTGTACCCCGTCTCCTCTTTCCACTAATGACATATCTAAGTGATCAAAGGCACTTCGCTTTAAAGCCTGCAAGAGCTAATATTTATATTATCTCGCACTGTTATACACGCAATCCAACAAACTCTAACTTTTTCAGAATTAGTTAAGTAGGTTTCTACATACATTTTTCGCAAATTATCAAAAGAATTACACATTATTCATTGAAGGAACCTTAGTCCACTATATCGGGTCTAAGTCCAGAACCTAGGTCCGATATTAATGATGATGGTTTCATTGGAATCTCCGTTAAAGAATAATTTCTAATTTGTGACGTACTGGGAGGATATGCCAACCATAAGTTGAAATTTCCATGCAAAATACTATGGGACAAATAGAAAGTGCAAACCCTGTATATCGGCATGGTGTATCAAAATAACATTTTAAAATGATAAATATTCAACGTATATGGCACGTTAAATACACAGTTCCCGTAGATCACCGTAGTTAAATTACGTCCAGCGAGGTTTTACGTAGTGGGTGACCACGTAGATTTGCGCCTAGTCATGCGGTTTTTTTTCCGGCTGGGTGAGATCAACGTGGGTAGCTGGTTTGTATGGAGGGGGTTTTACCCTCCATTCGCTGGAAACTTGCAAACCAGCTACCCACATTGACCTCACCTAGCCTGGGTCAGGCCGGAAAAAAGAGCCAACGATACGTTGTGTTCCCAGGCGATCACCCGTCCAAGTACTGACCACGCCCGACGTTGCTTAACTTCAGAGATCTGATGGGAACTGGTGTATTCAATGTGGTATGGTCGTTGGCTACGTAAACAATTGAAACTTTAATAAATACATCTCAGCATATTATACGAACATAATAGTTAACCGATCGAAATGGCTCCTAAGTTTCAACATCAAAATTTTCCTGTTTGTCTTTTTGTACCACGAGAACTCTCGAACGCCTTCCCAATTTTTGGTAAAATTGAGTATGTGAATTCTAATAGAAAATCAAAGTGTTGCTTTTTACTCTTAAATCTCATTTAAATTTTCTCAGTATTCCAAAGAATTCGAACAAAATTATAGCACACAACATAATGTTCGGATGAACAGCAAAAAACATATTTTATTGACCTTCCTTTGGGGAAGACAGGCCTAATATTTTGTCGCACATGCTCATTATGAGGTACACCCTGTATACACATATCTTTGTATATTTTCTTTTTTTTTAAAAAAAAAAAAAAGAATATCCCTTTTAGAACCGCCTGCAGATCCCTTGAGTTTTAAACTTGTTTACAAAAAGATCCGAGCTCTCGTTTTTTCTTCAGTTTCATTATTGTCTTTTATTTTTTATGGTTTCCAAAAACGAAGAATAAAAACTTTAGGTTTTCCTTTTATTTGTCATTAATTTTTGATTGGAGATGGAGGTTAGATGTAAATCTTTTAGACAGATGCGTAGGAAGGGATTATTTGAGAGGTTATTATTTTCTCATAAAACTTTTTGATATTTTGCATTTTCGAATTCTTAATTAAATACATTATAGGTATAAAGAAACTCTCAAGCCTGGTCAGTACAAATATTAACACAGTTATACATTCACATGCATTCATTATAGGTTTAAAATATGATTTTGTATCTTAGTAATAAAAATTCAGTTAAAAAAAATGGGAAAATCAATTTTCAAATACCTAGGTCACATCATTAAAAAACACTACCGTTATTTATGACGAGGATTCACTTACTTACTAGTGAATCCTCGTCATAAATAACGGTAGTGTTTTTTAAAGTTACCAATAGGATATCTAATATAAATTTGTTAAATAATAAGGTCACATCATGTTTGCTGCGTTTCTTGAACTTTCTTTAGACTGACACTGAAATTAGACGCCAGTCTGATTCCTTTTGAATCATTTGCCATAACTGGGATATGAAAGAAGGATAAACTGTACGCATAAATTACAGATTTGGGCAAGGGCGTAGCCAGCATCTGGCCTAGGGGGGGGCAGCTGAGATTTTCATGTCGGGAGGGGGGGGGGNNNNGAGATCTTTATAAATAACTGGGATATCAGCAAGCTAGATCAATTGACAAAAAAAATACGAAAGAGACTTTAACTGAGGAATACATTAACAGATGGAAACTATACGTTACAAACATTTGTTAATTTTTTTGAATTTTCCCACCAAATTTAACAAGTACGATTCAAGGATGCGACAAGTTTGCCACAGTTACATTTGATTGTTCACAGTGGGCTGTTGGATTAGGGACAAAATGTGGCATTTATCGTATTTCGGTACTTTTGATGACTTTTTTGCTTCCAAGAATCATTTTATCTAGTGTAAATCTAAGATGCTTCCGTGCTGCATACTCTTTAGAATTTCTAGGGGGGGGCAGGCCCCCCCCCTGCCCCCCCCTTCCTACGCCCATGGATTTGGGTGAGTTTGTATACATCAGTCATTACCTCACAACTCTTAGTATTTATTTTAGTCACTGTACCACTTAATTGTCATTTGCCATAACTGGGATATGAAACAAGGATAAACTGTACGCATAAATTACAGATTTGGGTGAGTTTGTATACATCAGTCATTACCTCACAACTCTTACTATTTATTTTAGTCACTGTACCACTTAATTGTCATTTGCCATAACTGGGATATGAAACAAGGATAAACTGTACGCATAAATTACAGATTTGGGTGAGTTTGTATACATCAGTCATTACCTCACAACTCTTACTATTTATTTTAGTCACTGTACCACTTAATTGTCATTTGCCATAACTGGGATATGAAACAAGGATAAACTGTACGCATAAATTACAGATTTGGGTGAGTTTGTATACATCAGTCATTACCTCACAACTCTTACTATTTATTTTAGTCACTGTAATTTTACCATGTACCACTTAATTAGCGTCGTTATTTTTAAATACAAGTAGCGGCCTTAATTTTCCTTTCTTAGTATTTTCCTCATTATAAATATGATTAGCAACAAGCGATCATACCACGTTAAATACACCAGTTCCCGTCAGATCACTCAAGTTAAACAACGTCGGGCGTGGTCAGTACTTGGATGGGTGACCGCTTGGGAACACCACGTATCGTTGGCTCTTTTTCCCGGCCCAACCTAGGCTGGGTGAGGTCAATGTGAGTAGCTGGTTTGCAAGTTTCCAACGAATGGAGGGTAAAACCCCCGGCTTGAATGACCAATAGATGTTAAAGGGACGATAAGACAAATTAAAAAAATATATATATGTTTAGCGATAATGAAACATTGTTGATCATGACAAGGTCAGATGGAATATATCAAATGACCTTGCGAAGAAACAACACTAAATTTATTTGAAATCAAAATTACTGATGCAAAATTCAAAGGGAGATCAATTTGAAAAGCCTCTATCTCTCCCCTCCCTCAAAAAGCTAGGGCTATCCCCATTCTAAACTATTATCTGTATCCCCCCAAAAAAACAACTTCGCGGTTAAAATTTCCGGTAGAAAGTGTGAAAAGTTGTGAAAAATTTTCCCATCAAACTTGGTGTTCACTTCTATTACATTATAGTAGCCGTGCTTTGCTACGGCCTCTAACTTGGCGCCTTAGAGACATGGCCCTTCCCGTATACTAATCTAAAACATTTACGAGTATAAAAAATATTGTTAGTTATATTATATGTGCAATTTTAGAAATGAATTGAGCGATTCTAAGCGATTTCTTAAAAACGATTCCAGATTTACATTGGCTAAACATGCAATTTTAATTGTACGGTGTACGAAGGGCCTTAGCCCCGAAAACCTGAAAAGTACACTTTGTGAGTAGAAGTAATATACATAATTATCTCTTGTGCAACGCTGTAATTATATTTGACATGGGGGGGCAGAGCGCTGCCCCCCGATATATGAGACGCTGCCCCCCGATGTATGGTAGCCAGATGTATGAGACAGCACTAGATAAGTTGTAGTATATTGCTTGTGTTTTTAATTGTCATCATACATCCGTTCTTGGAGGCTGATAATTGACATGGGCCCCCAGAACCATGACAATCACTGCAATGTAATTACTCCATTTGTAGGGGAACTTACAAAGCAACTACCACCACTGACATCACACAGCCTAAGTTGGGTGGGGAATACCCAGCATCAAGGGGGCGCGAACGTATGTGGTCGCCCAGTTAGAAAAAATGCATAACTTCAGTGTTCTGGTGGGAACTGGTGTATTTAACACTGAAAAGTTATTACTGATGAGTCCTGATAAATTATTATCTAACTATTACCTTAATTAATTTAACACGTGTTTTAGGCATGATTAAATGACATGACAGTCTTACAATCACTATCTGTTCAACTTTTGTATCAGTTGCTTTTCATCCCCAAAACAATCCCATGAGAGGACAACACAAACACATCCCTAGGGGGATCATTTTGGTATTATTTCATGCATGGCAAGGCGCATCATTTCATTGCTTCTGTAATGAGGTTATGAAGAGTCCCCACCTCCGCTATCCTTTCTTTAGCAACTCTCAATTCATCCTTACTACTCTTAGTATCTTATGTTGTATATGCCCCTTCCTATTTATTTGATTAAGTGTGATATAAATATGTTAAAATAAATTATGTTCATACAGTCAAGGAGAAGCGAATGTTGGCAGACAAAGACAAGCCACTGATCCACCACACAATGCATTAATCCAAGTCTATGGTGAAAGAATATTGAAAAGTAGCGAAGTGAAAAAGTAACAGAAGCAAGTTATGTAGTTAACCTTATAGTTCAAGAAAAAATGCAGGACCACTTAACATAAACAATAATCAAAAGCGTTGATGAAAGGATATTTTGAACCGAAATGAACACAGAGGGAGCAAATATGAGAAAAGGGGCCTACTTGAAGAAGTAAAAAAAAAAAAACAGAAATTAAAGATCTATACTTAAAAAAGAAATCGAACAGAAATCTAGGAGAGCAGAAAATCTTGACTCTTAAAAATAATTCTTAAATTCGAAAGCATATCATTTTAAATACAAACCCTTCCGTCTGAATTGAAAATTAAGAAATGTAAATATTACTTGCCAATAGCCAAGTAATGCAAAGTAAAAAATTTCAACAAAACATGTATAAATACAAAAAAAAGATAAAGAGTACAGCTCCTTTAAATCAAAAGATGCGTTCCTTTGGAGAAAATTTAAAGACGATAAGTGACGCGGTGAAAAAAAGATAAAGAGTACAGCTCCTTTAAATCAAAAGATGCGTTCCTTTGGAGAAAATTTAAAGACGATAAGTGACGCGGTGAAAAAAAGATAAAGAGTGCAGCTCCTTTAAATCAAAAGATGCGTTCCTTTGGAGAAAATTTAAAGACGATAAGGGACGCGGTGAAAAAAAAATAAAGAGTACAGCTCCTTTAAATCAAAAGATGCGTTCCTTTGGAGAAAATTTAAAGACGATAAGTGACGCGGTGCAATTAATTAGGAAACTTAAATAAGGTTTTTTTTCACAGGGTGCAATTAATAGGTAACTTAAATAAGGGTTTTTTTTCACAGGGTGCAATTAATAGGTAACTTAAATAAGGTTTTTTTTCACAGGGTGCAATTAATACGTAACTTAAATAAGGTTTTTTTTCACAGGGTGCAATTAATAGGTAACTTAAATAAGGGTTTTTTTCACAGGATGCAATTAATAGGTAACTTAAATAAGGGTTTTTTTCACAGGATGCAATTAATAGGTAACTTAAATAAGGGTTTTTTTCACAGGGTGCAATTAATAGGTACCTTCAATAAGGGTTTTTTTTCACAGGGTGCAATTAATAGGTAACTTAAATAAGGGTTTTTTCACAGGGTGCAATTAATAGTACCTTAAACAAGGTTTTTTTTTAGTGAACCCTTTTGTTAACATAAAAAAGAAGGACAAATGTCTTGAAAAAGAAAACGCTCAAATGGAAGGCTTTGGCGAAAGAAGGCTACAAACAGAAATCAGCGAAAAAAAAAAATAAGGGAGAAAAATGTTGGCAGTTTATTTTTAGGGGAGTAATATAAAGGAAGCCCAGAGGAAGAAAGGGGGAAACTCTTCGTATTTTCAAAAAAAAATTCTATTATTTCACCGTAAATGAGATATCGACCCAATGTTGTTGTTGTTGTTGTTTCTCTCCCTCTCTCTCTCCCTCCCTCTCTCTCTCTCTCTCTCTCTTTGATATTTTTCACTATCTCTCTTTTATCCCCTTATTTTTTCGATGTTACCTTCATATCCGAAGGAATAGTAAAAACATAAAAGTATATTTATGGATGAGAAGAACTTCTGGAAATGTCAAGATTTCGTTGTTGTCTTGGGAAAAGCAGGGGGAAGTTGAAAAAGACAGGAAAAATCTATCTCTCAAGATAGTTTCCCCTACCTGTTTGAATTTTCTTGAGGGGTGTTATAAAGTTACTGTGTGGCCGGAAGAAAAATTCCAGTGATTCTTTCATCACCGGAATAGATGTCTCGACCCAAAAATCTTTCAATTTTGCAAGAATTTTTATAAAGTTTTTTTTTTTTTTTTTTTTTTTTTTTTTTTTTTTTTTTTTTTTTTTTTTTTTTTTTGTGATCAGCCCTATTCGGTTTACGATGCAACCCTTAACACCCAGTTTAAATTTAGATTTTAAAGAGAGGTTAAGCCAAAAAAATAACACAAATCATAATCCTATTGCGGAATTGCTCGTGAGGAAGTTACTAAAGCAAAGAAGTACGACTTTGGTTACCACACAACACAACGGATTGGTGTCGATTAGTTGAAATATTCGTTTTTATTCGGAGGGTATTTAATTAAGTATTTTATATTTCCAGGTTCGTAGAATTCAAAAATCGAATAAAAAAATCCGTATGTCCGCCACCCGCCACGATGGGCACTTTTGCAACTTAGCATTGACCGATATGGAGAAAATTTGGCATAAGTGCTAGAGACTTGAAATTTGGTATGTATGTCATATTTCGTGTGTTCACAACCGGAACATAAGCCGGATTGCACCCAAAAGTTGGGTGCAATAGAATATTCCGCGGGAGGTTTTAGCTGCGTTTTAGCAGTATTCAGTATTCCCGTCTAAAAAGAGATTTGTAGAAGAAATAAAGAAGGCTCATCGCTCATCGCTACCAAAGATTGACATAGGCTAAATTTTTATAACACTGACAGCTGATGTAGCTGTCGTCAGCTGCAGAGTTGCACTGAGAATTCAGAGGCAAATAATATTTGGCAGGTCAGGCCTGACTGACCATAAAATAAGAAAAAGCGCAAAACTATAGCTAGATAATAATACATTCAACATTAGGAAAATAGCAATCTTAACAGTATGAAAGTTGTAACTCCAAAAATAAATAAAAACGAGAAGTTAGAATATGATCGCTACAACGAATTAGAAAGGCCATGCCCCATGTATCTCAGATACACTTGGCACACTAGGCCGATCCTGTGAGACTAGTATTTATTAAAAGCAGGAAAAAACGAGCAAGAATATTTTTGTTCGCTTTAAAAAAGAAAATAAACACAAGAAAATGTCTACTAAACTGTCTTTAGCAGATCTTATTTTAAAATTTTGTTTTTCTAAAAAAAAAGTATAGTAGAGTGGGGGTAATCAGATTTTAAAAGAATTAGAGGACAGAAAATATCAGCCCTCTTAAAATTGAAAAATTGACGAGTGGGGGAAACATTTTGGGTAAAAAAAGGGAAAAATAGAATTAATAGCTTCAGATGTAGACTTGAACATGATGTGCGCGTATGTGTACAAAAAATATGTTGAGGACAAAGGACTAAAAATAGTTAAGTCAATGTAACAACTGGCAGACTAAACGCCTTAGGCGGGGTACACATCAGAGCAACCCGATAAATATCGGCCGACGAGTGATTTTTGTCGCGTGTGATACGCATCAAGTTTTTGGCTTTAAAACGCTGAGAAATACGTTTGAGTCGTCCTCACCAGGGTGATAGCAACTTTTATCGGCCGATAATTATCCCTAGGGATATTGCATTTGCTTATGATAAATATTGTATAAGCAAACAATTAATCTCCAGTTTTCTTCTTCTTTTGATATTCCAATGGGACATTTTACCTTGCAGAAGTCATTCTTTTATTTTACCGAGGTAGGAGTAAGGAATACTTACTATTAAGTAGCCCGATAGGTATTAAAGGTGAAAATCATCAGGAGAAAAGTTAAAATGATATAAATAATATTAACCGCACAGAAAGCAAAGACCCTTTTCGATGCAGGCGAATAGAGGTGGTTTCATTGGGCGTCTTAGGAACTCTTTGTGCCTTAGGAACATCTGATATCAGATTCGCTGGTAAGCAATGACGGTATATAAAGGGAGGATGCTTGTTGGAACTATAGTTTAAGTCTATGGTAGAACGATAGAGGTTCTCCTGGTAAGTGCCATCCTTATTACTTTTTCACTTCAACATACATCATCTTTTTACAACATAATATAAATATTTAAATAGTCAACGATCATACCACGTTGAATACACCAGTTCTCGTCAGATCACTGAAGTTAAGCAACGTCGGGCGTGGTCAGTACTTGGATGGGTGACCGCTTGGGAACACCACGTATCGTTGGCTCTTTTTTCCGGCCCAACCCAGGCTGGGTAAGGTCAATAAGGGTAGCTGGTTTGCAAGTTTCCAGCGAATGGAGGGTAAAACCCCCGTCTTGAATGACCAATAGATGTTAAAGAGACGTTAAGCCAAATTTAAAAAAAAATATATATTTAAATTGAAGTTCTTCGCCTAACCCAGCAAACCCATAGAATTTAAACCTCATTAATTTGATATATTTACCCGTATTGTCGGAAATATCAACCTCTAGTCCGGCGTCCTCAGAGTAAAATAGTAATACTCGTATGCTACCCAACACTTCCACCGCCATCACTTTTGATGGAACTGGAAAATCCTCTCCTTGTATGTAAAACTAAATTCAGTTAACCAACTTGTATGTAAAACTAAATTCAGTTAACCAACTTGTATGTAAAACTAAATTCAGTTAACCAACTTATATGTAAAACTAAATTCAGTTAACCAACTTTTATGTAAAACTAAATTCAGTTAACCAAATTATATGTAAAACTAAATTCAGTTAACCAATTTATATGTAAAACTAAATTCAGTTAACCAACTTATATGTAAAACTAAATTCAGTTAACCAACTTATATGTAAAACTAAATTCAGTTAACCAACTTTTATGTAAAACTAAATTCAGTTTCAGTTAACCAACCTGATTACAAATGGTGGAGATGCGATTTTTCCCCTGAACATATATTATCACATGTACACATGTTTGTATGTTGGTGACATGTCTTTGTTAAACTTCTTGAACATGTATTGAACATAAATATAATAAAACCAAGGAACACAAATTCACCCACACTTCATTTAACTTAATTTTCACCCCCCCCCCCCCCCCCCCNTTTTCCCCCCCCCCCCCCCCATCTCTTACATCCCTTATATTGCAACCCCTTTCCTATATATGCATTTTTTATACGTTATTATAATTATTGGGCATTTAAGGAGAAAAAAATGTCCACGGCATCCTAAAGTTTTTGACAGATTGACTTTATGTAAATCTTAACCAATAGAGCAAGTGGTTTGGAAATCAATCTATGAGAATATTAGCAAAGTTTCTGCTGCATTCAACGGTGCTAAATGCTCCCCAAAATCAGTCAACCACACTTGCAGATTTTGGAGTACCCTTTGAGACTCTTGTCTGAATGCTAAACATGTCAAATTTTGTTTAACTGCAGTGATAATATGAAATACGGTGCATGTTTTTAAAAATGCTTAAAAGGTATGAAAACCCCTTTGCATATGCATGCGAGTATATCATGCGTGGAGCCACAGTAGCTTACCTATGTACATGGAACACCGTGAAAGTCAACTCATACGTAATTTGGTAGAATGCCGCCCCCACCCGAGTGCCAACATGGGCGGCTGCCTTATTTGCCCATAGGTAAGACCTGCCCTGCAACGTTAGCTATCTTCATTGATCTGACGGAAACTGGTGTATTCTCAAAAATTGTTAGATTGGTAATTAGGTATGAAACAAAGAACCTAAGCATAAAATTGTTAATGTGAACTGGAATGGAAAAGACACGAGCCACTTTCAACATCATGAATCACCTTAGACATCAGTACTAGAATATTGACTATATGCTCCAGAGGCCGATGCCGATCCCGCTTTCGAACTCATAACTCTGGAATGACTGGTCACATTTTGCAAACGCTGTCCATAATGAAAGATGGAAAGGTTAAACTTTCGTTTTGTGGTGATATTTTGATGCGACAAAATAAAGATTTCGGACGGTGATAACCTAATGTTTTTATTATTCGATTTTTGGATCATGGGCATAGGAAGGGGGGCAGGGGGGGAAGCTGCCCCCCCCCTAGAAATCTCCAAGAGTATGCAGCACGGAAGGGCAACTTAGATTTACACTAGATAAAATGATTTTTGGAAGCTAAAAAGTCATCAAGGACAAAATTACGATAAATGCCGCATTTCGTCCTTAATCCCACAGCCCCACTGGGAACAATCAAATGTAACTGTGGCAACTTTCGTATCGTTGAATCGCATTTGGTATATTTGGTGGAAAATTCAAAAAAATTGACAAACGTTATAAACTTATAGTTTCCATCTGTTTTTTTCGGCTTTCCGTCTATTTTTCCATTATAAAACCCATATTATTTTCCTTGTAACAGTAGTTCCTTGAGTATAGCTAACGTGTTGATGGCTTTGAAGAGGTGCTTACTGTTTAACTTTGATAGACATATTCTATGTATTCTATTAATGTATTCCTCAGTCTCTTTCGTACTTTTTTGGTCAATTGATCTAGCTTGCTGATAACCCAGTTATTTATAAAGATCTCGTTCATTCATTGACTCAATCAATCCTCCTTCTGCTAGTTGAATTTTGACGGGTTGGCACTTTCCTTTATCGCTATTTATCACCTTGCATTTGTCAAGCTCAAACTACATACATATATC
>CM022881.1:7631866-7663538 GCA_012654025.1 Pachypsylla venusta
AAGCCTAGAGTAGGTAGAACATGTATCACAAGCCTAGAGTAGGTAGAACATGTATCACAGACCTAGAGTAGGTAGAACATGTATCACAGACTTAGAGTAGGTAGAACATGTATCACAGACCTAGAGTAGGTAGAACATGTATCACAGACCTAGAGTAGGTAGAACATGTATCACAGACCTAGAGTAGGTAGAACATGTATCACAGACCTAACATTTGAGATATTGGATACTTTTGAATTTAAGGAATATTTTTAATGTAAATATTGAGGTTTCCTGGGAGCCAAACTTATTTTTTAGTGCATATACCATAGTTAACCAATTTGTAAAAATAAGGTGATTCCCAAAGGTACTTTACTACACGAGGAACCCTGTATTGGGGATTAACTTTTCAATGTTTATGCGGCATAAATTTCGCTATCACAACAAATGCAACCCTCTGTGTAGGGAGAGGTGCGTATCAACTTAATCTAAGATCTCTGCGCTCTTGTGTTGTCTACTGACTGATATGAAATCTGATCTATTGTGAAGTTTATTCATTGTGCGAGTGATACTGAAATTTGATACAAACTGAAGATTTAAATGTGTGATATGAATATACGGAAGGGGAGGACAGAGCAAAATAAAGTCTTAGAAGTTGGGGACTGACATGGGGTTACTCTTAACATGTTGAGTGCAGTGGCGTCGACAAGAGGTGGGGCTTCTAAACCCCCTTCCACTGATTGAAAAAAATAAATTCAAATTTTCATGCTCATACAGTAATCTAATCCGGCACCTTTTCTACGGTTAGCAGGACCTAAGACGGGATAGGGGATCGATACTTTGGAAGCCAGTAGATATCTAAATACTTATATTAGGTACATATCCACTGACTCACCAATTTTATATTTTTTTTAACAAGGCCGTACACCGGGGGGTCGAGACACCCCCCCCCCCCCCCNAGACCCCCCCCCCCCGAAATTTTATTGTTTTATGCATGACTTATATATATTTTAAGATGTAACTCATCATCACCAACAACAAAAACAACAACATCAACGAAAACATCATTAACAATAACAACATCAACAACAAGAACAACCATGGGCTTACGCAAGGGGGGCATAGGGCCCCCCTAAAATATTTGGAAAGATACACTACATAAAATGAATTTCAAACGGTGTAGGAAAATTTAAAGTTAAATTCATTAAAATAAGCCATCATGTTAAATACATTTTTTACTTTCCTTATCCTATAAAAAGGAAAGTATTGTAATTGTAATGGTCTGAATTTTTATATGTCGAGTTTTCAATGCCAAAACACGTTTTGCGGTCCCCAGACCCCAAATCTCGAGTTTATGCCATTGGTCCGTGTTTGCGTCTGTCTGTCTGTGAACAAGATATCTCAAGAACGGCTAGAGTGCTAGAGACTTGAAATTTGGTATGTACTCGTATGTTAGTTACGGCAAAATAAGCTTTTGGTGTAAATCGAATATACCGTTGGAGGCTTTTTAGCGGTTTTCGCATATCTTGCTTAAAATGAGACACTCTTGGAAGTCATACCTTGGAAATTTTAAATGGCTGCCATTTTGAAATTAAATCGGTAGGCGGGTATTTTTTTGGAAAAGTACTTCTAATTCTATAGTCTTTCTGAAAATGTATCACAAGATGATGGGGGTTCGTATTTAAAAAACAAAAGTTGGACCTCCTGGGGGCTACATGAGACCCGCCCCTGAAAAATTGGTCACACCATCAGGTGGTTTAATTTTGGATATAATAACATGCAAAATTTCAAAACTCCACATAAAGCCGTTCAAAAGATATTCAGGTGGTCTCGGACTTTTGGGACACCCTGTATTTATAATTGCTGCCTCATAAAGGCCACAATCGAACGCGATGGTTCTAAAGATGGTATCAGAACCATCATACAGAGGGAGTCATTTTAAATGAAACCTCGAAAACTTATGCCGTGTCTTTATAATATTTAATGCAATGTGGAAAAAAGTAGAATTCTACATGACGACAAAAATACTAATTAGGTATTTGTATGAACGTAATGTGAATGGCCATAGTGAATTTCATCAAAGACGTGGAGCTAAAACTAAAATTCACTTTATTCGTTCAATCATCCATCCTTAGCGTTATACCAGTCGAAGCGCGCTGGGCCCATAACCTATTGGAAATTAAGAACAACTTGCAACTTAGACAAAAATATAATTTAAACATTTGAAATATTTTTGTATACAGAAAAAATGTCGAGCAAAGTTAAATTTGAAAGAATAAAAATTATACAATAATAAGAAACTGGTTTGCTAAGAAGCGGCCAGCAGCTCATTTGTATGACAGCGCTATACGCTGACAATATGTTATGCGCTTAGAGTAGACGAGGTCCTATTTACCTACATTCATTTGGAACAGTAGCTCCAAGTCGCGTGAGTTTATAGTTGCGCGTAGTCGCTTCCAAAGGACGAACACCTTTAGAGTCAGTGCTCTAAATCGTATATACCCCCCCCCCCCCCNCCCCCCCCCACACACACACACCAAACACAATTGTTATTGCTACATAATCACATTTGTTGTAGCAATTCATATTTTTATTTAGAAAGCCAATTGTTAACAATAAATAAAAAATAATTACTTTGCCACATGTCTTTCTCACCCCTCCCTTGTACTCCTCATTCCCCCCCCCCCCCCCCCCAACTATTATAACAAGTATCGCAAATCTTTGTTTTTCATAACCCCCTACAGGTTTCTCCCTTTTTACAATATAAAATGTAAGTGTAACCTTGTAGCAATCATGTATAACTTCGCGTTTTTTCTTATTTCCTTAACACTGTTCTTTTCAAAATATTTTTCTTTGACCTTGAGGCTATGTTCAGATGATTGCGGGGTACGGGGAACCGCGCGGCACAAGATCTATCTAAATAGTGCATATATTCTACATGACCGGGCGTTACCCGCGCGTTGTCGCATACTTCATCTACAAATTTGAATCGATTTGCTCAGTTGATCCCGCGCGATCATCTGAACATAGCCTAAATGCTCACTTTTTAATTTTTCTTTAACTTCTTTTTCCTATTATTTTTATATACCCTTGTTCCGGTACGATACGCAATAGACCAGACAGGCTACTTGAACTAAACTATTAAAAATTTCGAAACATTCTTTAGATTAAAACTAGTTGCTAGCCAGCGTCTATGGCACGTTGAATACACCAGTTCCCGTTACATTCATGCGGGTGTCCGTCGTGGTTTCGCGCCTCCGGCTATTTTTCCGGTCCAACCCAGGCTAGGTGAGGTCAATGTGGGTAGCTGGTTTGCAAGTTTCCAGCGAATGGAGGGTAAAACCCCAGTCTTGAATGACCAATAGATGTTAAAGAGACGTTTAGCCAAAAAAAAAAGATTCTCTTCAGTCGACTCGTTGAAGAGTGGACTCATTTTAAAAAAAATATTCGATTTGTGGATAACTATTAGCACATCCCGAAATAAGAATAGAAAAAATCGAAAGTTCAACTAAAAGCGCCAAAAATGACGCTTTTTACCGATGTTTTGTACAATTTTTACAGGCGAATACTATTTGGGGGGGGGGAGAGTACATTCTCGAAACTTATCGAGAATGGACCCCACCCACAATTTGTATGTAAGGACCCTATAAAAAATATGAAAATTGAAATTTTTTGATTTCTTCCCGATTTATGGTCCATTTTCACCACAAAAAATCAAAATTGAGTAATACCACTTTGAGATGAGCGAGAATTCTGAAATTCGATATAAACAGTATAAAAATATCTTTGAGTAAAATTTTGATTTTAGGTACCACCAAAAATCCAAAAATTTATGAGATGAGTGAGAGATGAAATTTGATGCAAAGATGTTCCGTAGTACAAAAATAATATTCTCGAGTAAAATTTTGATTTTCTAAATAGGAGCCCTTCTCAATTTTGCTAGATAGGAACCACTTTTTACCCTTAGGGATAGGTACCACCAATAATCCAAATTTTTCAGGATGAGCGATTGCAAAACATGTTCCAAATAGAACAGTTATTATGGGACTAACAGAAATAAACAGACCTTTATAAAAATCGTGGTGTTAAAATTAGACCTCACATTGTTTTGTGTAAAAAAAATCATATTGAACGAGGATGTAAGAAATAGGTATAATATTTTTGAAAAAAAAAATGCGCGGAAAATATTATTGAATGTCAAATTATGACTGGGGGAGGGTAAGAGAGATAATGCGTTCGTTCCCCCACATTGGCACAGTTTTGTTCGTTATTTAAAAATAATAAATGTACAGTGAACTAGATTGGTATGATCAGTGGAGTGGGCAGAGTGTTATCTTTATAACAGGTTCATTTTATTGACCGGAAAAAGTAACGTTTAGCTTTAACTATCGAACGCATGTCCGATTTAGATAAATAAATAAGAATAAACTCAAAACCATTTGCAAAATTGGCTATGGAAATCTGCGGAATAGCCTAATTCAATTGTCAATCTTGAAGACGCAATCTGAATCCCTCGGAGTGCGGAGGAACTAACAAAATGATAGGACAAATTAAAAGTTTTTTTTTAATTGAATTTTTGGAACTAACAAAATGATAGGACAAATTAAAAGTTTTTTTTTAAATGAATTTTTGGAACTAACAAAATGATAGGACAAATTAAAAGTTTTTTTTAAATGAATTTTTTTCAAATTGATTTTTTTTTATTGTTTTCTCAAAATTTGATATTTTAAATATCGAAGTATGCAAGATTCAAAAATCGAATATTCCTTTGTCCGTCGTAACTTTACTCGATTTTGATTTCATCAACCTTAAGAAACAAAATTGTCAGCATCCACGGCGGAAGGTCTATGTGTGTGGGGTGAGAAGGGTCTCTGTGCCTATACGATTTTCCCTCCGCATATGATATTCGTTCGTCTGATTTTGATGAATCGTCACGAAAAAAACACCCCTCCTCAATTTTTGGTCGAGTTTTTTTTTTCAGTGAAAGCATCCTGCACTGGTGACCCCCTAATTACCATGTTCATGTAACTCGGTATTCCATACAAACTGTATAATAATGTTATTACACGAACAATGAACAAACTGCTAACAAAACATTAGAGCCATAAAATCTATGAAATAAATATTAATAATTCACCAATAAAGAAAAATAGTATGTTCTGTATTGGGGAGGGGGACAGGGGTGTGTCAGACATTTTAATGAGGCTATTGTCCAACAGGTGGTATCTTTTCGAGATCAGCATAGTAGTGTACAGTGCACCTAATACAGTGAGAGGCGCGATAAGATCAAAAGGCTCTGGTGTCGGATTAGTTTGACACAATCTGTATGGACTTGGTTTGATCCCTTCTCAGCAATGATCATCCTTAGCTCATGTACTGTGCAGTAGCTCGACAGAGACTGGATGTGTCTGCTTTAGTGACATTTGCGATCAAGTTTTTATTATTTATTACTAGGGTTGGCAGAGTGACAACCCGTCATAATGATTTCGCACTTCCGTAAACAAAGAGAGAACATTTTTTATACAATATTATATTTTCTTTGGCTTGACTTATCTTTAATATCTAGTGTCGTTTGAGATGAGAATTTTATCCTCCATTCGCTGGAAACTTACCATCCAGTTACCCACATTGACCTCCGTCAGTAACTGGGAATAGCCACCAGCATCACGAGAAAAACTCGCTGGATGTTGCTTGACATCAGTAATCAAATGGGAACTAGTTCCACGTGCAATTTATTACTAGTAGATGACCAGGATGATTTTTAATAGAAATTTCCGTTTTATAAGTTTTCCTTTAGCGTGACATGATCTTTAAAATGTTTTCTAACTTCTCTGGTTGAGGCAATGTCTCGCCAAAACCTACGGCGGAAGATCAGTTGGGCGGCCGAGGAACATGTATAAGACTGACATCAAACGCTGGACTGGACTCAAGTCATCATAAGAAATTTTGAAGTCAGGAGATGAATATGACAATTGGGTCAGCATTTTTCATTAGGAAATGGTGTAACGAAAAGTAGAAGAAAAAAGAAAGAAAAACCTGACAACGGTGCCTTCGATTCCACACAAAATTTTCGGGCACAATCAAACAATAAATATGACACATGTCACATTTAAATTTTATCTAGCACTTACCATTCCCCTTTTAGACAGGATAAATGAAAACCGCCAAAAAGCGGAAAACCCTGCCAACGGTTGCACCCAAAAGTTTTGGTACACAATTACACCCCAGATGGGACCTATATACCAAATTGCATACAAATCGGTTAACAATATGTGGCAAAAGTGTCCATCACGGCGTACGGTGGATTTTTTTTTTATTCGATTTTTGGATTCTACGTACCTTGAAACGTCAATATCAAATTTTGAGGGTTTTTTTTTCTTGTGATCATTCCAAAGGTTTATTATTGAATATAATAAACCAAAATTATAATTGAAATCAACCTGGGGTCATTTTGAACTTGCAAAATTATCGAATTTGGGGTTTTGTTGTGTTTTGATAAATTCCACATAGCGGAGTGGTAGGTTTTTTTGCACACGGAACGATTTTGACATTTTTTTATCTTTAAGTTGTTCCTGTAACAGCTCTTTCCGTAGATCAAAGTGTAAATACATTTGTAAATGAAAAATGCACATATATTAACTATAGAATAAAATCAATATTTTTTTTAATTTAATTAAATACATTAATATTGAAATCTAAAATTTAATTTTAGAATTAAAATAATAAATGTAAATTTAAATATCCAAACAGTAAATAATAATAATATAGATAGACACATATAGAGAATGGACGCACAAAATAAAAGGAAAAGTAGGTCAACAATACTATTGGAGGCCTCATTGAAAGACATACAATACGGCCTCTTCCAGGATACCATTTACTATATTATGACACATAATGGTCTCATGAGTGTTAAAAGATGTTGAGATCTTCCTTGTATACGTATAACCATAACTTACTACGCAAATTTTGAATGGTTATGGTGAGATCCAGGTCCGATCTTCGGAAGTGACTTTTATTGAAAAAAGTGTCGATTTCTCAAGACATTAAAATGAAATGGTACAAATGTTTTTTATTCAAATAAAAGTACAAAAAAAAAGGAAAATTTATCTCTTCATTTTTTTTAAAAAATAAACAGGGGCGAAGCTAGAGAGGTGTAAATTTTATATTTGTTACACCCTGTATAACGGTGATTGATTTAAAGTTTGATGTAAAGTCCCCTTATTGTGTTCCCAAAAAGATTTCTCATCTATCTAAACCATCAAAAGTGTACATTTTTATTTTCATCAGTGTAGCAAGAGAACAAAGTCAAATCCCATTTTTATCCTGGAAGTTAAAAATGGGCCGTTTTGAAAAAGGCTATTTTCGGGAATTTCAGGTAGAGAGTCTGCAGTAACGTGGTTATTTCAGACAAACAGTGATAAGTAACTTATATAAGGAAACATTTTAGTAAAAAAAGAAAAATAATGACCTTCTCATTTTTTTTCGCAACAGGGCCAGAGGAATGAGACAATTTCAATGCAATTTCATAGGAAATAACATGCATCTAAAACTTGTGTTATTTCCTATGTAATTGCATTGAAATTTTCTCATTCCTCTGGCCCCGCTGTGAAAAAAATTGAGAGAAGGTAAATGTTTTTCTTTTTTCGCTGAGAGGTTTCCTAATTTAGGTTAGTTATCACTGTTTGTCCTATATAACCACCTTACTCCAGACCTTCTACCAGAAATTTGCCGTTTTCTAAACGACTTATTTTTAACTTCAAGGACAAAAATGAGATTTGACTTTGTCTTCTTACGACACTGATAAAAATAAAAATGTTCACTTTTGATGATTTAGGTAGATGAGAAACCTTTTTTGGAACACAATAAGAGAACTTTTAAATCAAAGCTTACAATGAACACCGTTATACAGGGTGAATCAAAATTAAACTTCAGACCCCTTTACCTGCATCCCTGATTATTACTTTTAAAAAATTTGAACAAAAAATATTTGTACCATTCCAATTAAATTTCTTGAGAAATGGACACTTCTTGTCAATAAAAGTCATTCCCGGGGGGAAGGGGTCGAACCTGGATCTCACCATAACCATTCGATTGGCCATGACCGTTTTCCTATCCTAGAGCTTTTCAAAATTCAAAAATTTCAAACTGTTAAAAAAAGTGGGGGGGTGTTTGGTCATTCTGGGACATTGTGTATTCATATGGTAACTATAAGTGGATAGCAAATAGAATGTAGATTAAATTATGTGCCGCCTGCAAGCCCATGATAAGCCCAGCGGGCTGTCTGGGCTTATCAATTACAGATTTAATTGATAAGCCCAGATAGCCCGCTTCCATTTGAATCACTTCTTTGAGAAAAGAAACCAGACAGGGTTTTTTTTTTTTCGAAAATCGTTTTTTTTTACTTGGATCGCTGTGAATATTTCATTTATTTGGGATAAAAATCTAAGTGCCTGTTCTCATTTAGTGTTCCCATTACTCAGGGCCGTAGACAGAAAATCCGGCCAGGGGCGTAAAAATTTACGGGCCCCTCTATTAATCTTTCATTTAAAATCATCGTATGGGCAGTAATAAAAAATATTTATTATTGCTGTACAAGCTGAAAGGTCACACTATATTTTAAAATCAGTGTCCTACAATAACCATTGTCCCTTATTAGCCCACTATCGCTAAAATTCTGATTTTGTGTGTTTGAAATTTTTTCAAAAATTTTAAAATAAAACATGAAAAATTTCATTATAACGATTTTCTCACCAGACCTCTTAGGAAATTCCGAACCTGGAGGAATTCCCCCCAGCCTGTCATTACTTACCACACGCACATACTTTCTCCCAAAAATAAAATTTAAAACTAAAAATGAATGATACAAAATGGGCTTCATCATTTCCCTTCATAAACGTATAATGTGGGCACAACCTATGCAGGCAGGCAATCACAGACATTTCTCATTTTAAAAACGGAAAGCGGATGACCCTAGCAGGACCACTAAGGTATCGTACAAACATATAGTGAGTAATGAGAACAAACTCACTCCTTCTTAAAAAAAAAAAAAACCGGATGATATTCATGTCAAGTGGGGACAGGCTTGATGCTTCCTGTAAAGTGTACTGGCTGTGGGTTCGTTTCTCAAATAAAAGATTTAATTTCCCTAAGCGTTAAATAAGTATGGCACAAAAACAAAAATCAAATATTCTTTATATATACGAGTATATATTTTTTTCAATCTGGCCCAATAAATTGCCTGAAAAGCTCACCTGCATTGCCATTTCATTTTAAACCAAATTAAATTTTGTCAGTGAGATATGCTATAAATACGGAAAACGTCTTCGGGATGGTCGGTTCTATGCACTAGACGACCTGGAACATATATCATCACAGTTCCAGCCAAAGGCCATCTAAACCTTTTTGGTAATCTCATATCAACCTATTACTATCCTTTTACTGGTAAAACAACACCAAACTTCAGTTCTTTCAAATGCAATGAACACTGAGATAGACAGTAAATATGGTTAACTATTTCGAAATAATCAACACAAATTTCTGTCATTCTCAGTCAACAGCTCGGTAAAAAAAAACTAGTGTTTTATCAGTTCGGGTAGGTAGAAAATTAACACAGAACTTGCGCTAAATTAATAAGTTAGATAGCTATGGTGATGACTGCATCTCTTAGCCTTAGGTAAAGTTAGTTAGCTCGGTAGTAGTATGTGAAAAGATACTGGTTCGAAAATTGCTATCTAAAATTCACGAGATTTTTCGCCATTACAATACTTAATTTTCTTACTGTATTATGAGGAGAAAATAAAAAATAAAAATAATAACTAAATCGGCATATTGAGACAAATGCGCTATTAGCAGCTCAAATCTACGAAAAATTCAAGGGAAGTTGTGGCCTAATTTAAAAGCCAAATCAGTATTTTATAAAGTTTTATCAGCATTCAGACTATCATCGTCAAAACTACAATTGACCTAATATAAAAGCAAAATCAGAATTTTATGAAATATTAGCAGCGTTTTTATGGTCAAAACTACAAAAAAGTGAATGATATTTTTGACCTAATATAAAAGCCAATTAATTATTTTATGTAGTTTTAGCAGAATTCAGACTAAAATCAAAACTACAAAAAAGTCAATGATAATTTTGACCTAATATAAAAGCCAAATCAGTATTTTATGAAGTTTTAGCAAAATTCAGACATCATGGTCAAAATTACAAAAAAGTCAATGATAATTTTGACCTAATATATAGGTCAAAATTATCATTCTCATGTGCAAAATCAGCATTTAACCTAAATTCAGTAAGTCGAGGTATTTTTTCCCAATAAGGCGTTTTTAAGAACATGAAAACAAAATCAACGCTCTAAACGTTATAGTCAAAGCAGGTTGCGATGGAAGAGATGCGCGGGCATATAACCGCATGCACATGAGGCTTGGCTAGATGGCTAGGTTCCTTGAATATAGAAGAGTGAAGGGAAGTTTTGATCTAATCTAAAAGCCAAATCCGTATTCTGTGTAGTATTAACGGCATTTAGGCTATCATCGTCAAACCTCCGAAAAATTCAAGGGGTGTTTTGACCTAAAATCTGTGTTTTATGAGAAACCTCCGAAAAAGTCAAACTACATGTAAATTTAAAACAAAAGTCAAAGAAGTACATGTAAATCTAAAACAAAAGTAAATGGAGCTAAGCTTTCCATCTTTCTAAACGAATATTTTGTGAAATTCCTAGTAATGCTGTAAACACTAAAAATTGTCGCATTGTCTTAATGACAAGGTAAAAAGTTGCATTGTCTTATTGCTTTATTCGCCTTTATAGTTCAAATGAGCAGTCTGTTTTATGGCACATTAAGATCAATTAACACTCGCCAGTCCATTGACTGATCTATGATTTTATCGGCAAGGATATACAAAAAGGTTTTGTTAAAACAGACTATGACCAAAAGAGGACGGACACTCGATGATGTCCACAAATAATTGTGCCAAAGCAAGAACTTGTAAAGGACTCAACCTAGAAGCTTGAAATATTTTGCATGCTAGAGGTGAATTTTGAGTTATTCCGCAATACACAACCTTTTAGTCTTAAGCTAATAAATAGTACTTAGAAGCTGAGCATGAAATTTCGTAAGTATCTATTTTAGAGCAAAAGAAGTGTCGTACAGTATAACTCCACACTTCACTTTAATTAGCAAATATTTGCCTTTGTGGATCACTTTAACTCTCTGATTATTCCAAGATAACAATGCATAGAATACGGGCCTGAAATTTCGCTTTATTTATCCATTTTAGAGCAAACACAATGAGATGTAGTTTTATCTTGACAATTTACTTTAATTAGCAAATATTTGCCTTTGTGTATCACTTCAAACTCTCAGGATTCTAACTTATAATCTGGGGCCTGAAATTTAACTTTATTTATCTATTTTTACACAATTTTATTTTAATTTACCTATTTTTGCCTTTTTATATTAATATTACTCTCGAACTCTTGGTCGGATTTGATAAAACTTAAAATAAGGACATTTATCATCATTTCGAGCTATATTTTATGTTTTCTGTCATACTTCTCTGAATTATGTGTAGAATGGTAAGGTTAAGATTATGTTGTCAAGCTGTAGATGGGATTGGTTACAATAAAATTCAAATGTCTGTTAAAAGTCAGTGCAATTTTTCTGGAAAAATTACTTTTCAAATTGTTTTGTACTTAAATATTACTTGAAATGAATAGAAGTTAATATGAGATCAAGACTCCTGAAAAAGCCAGCGTCTATGGCACGTTGAATACACCAGTTCTCATTAGATCACTGAAGTTAAGCAAAATCCAGCGAGGTTTTACCAAGTAGGTTGCTCCCTCGTAATGCTGGATATTTCCAGCCCAACCCAGGCTGGGTAAAGTCAATATTAGTAGCTGGTTTGAAAGTGGGACACCCCGTCTAGAAATACAAAAGATGTTAAAGTTAAGTCAAAATAGACTCGTGATATCAGGGACCGGTCGGATTCAATAAAGTGACCTATGTTAATCAAGCTTACGATAGAGTTGACCTTGTTCAGCTAGTTTGACGTCCATGATGAGATTCAAAATAGATCTTATCTATAAGGTAGGGTAATCACAAGGTAAGATGAGGGATCGAGTAGGAAAGAGGTTCCAGCTCTGCCTAATCAACTTTCCATTCATGTTCCTCTCGAACTCTGTCAAAACATTCCTTCAGGAACATACTCTGCAAAGAAATGAAAAAAAAAGCTTGGATCATTAATAAGGTAGGGTAATCACAAGGTAAAATGAGGGATCGAGTAGGAAAAAGGTTCCAGCTCTGCCTAATCAACTTTCCATTCATGTTCCTCTCGAACTCTGTGAAAACATTCCTTCGGGAACATACTCTGCAAAGAAATGAAAAAAAAAGATCGGATCATTGATTCACTGCAAAAAAAAAAAAAAAAAAAAAAAAACGGCCGCATGTAATTGAGCTCGCAGATAGCGGCATGCTTATTTATCTATTAAACAGCGCATTAAGATAGTGTTTATCGGGATACTTTTTAGATTCAGGACTTAGGGCCGATTCTATGTTTCATTTACATTGCATACAACCAACACATGGCCACCGGTGTTGGAGAAACTGGGCCTATCGACTTGGGTCCACAAGACGCTCAGTAGGTTCGCTTCATCACTGACATCACTGTCCTGGGGAACATAAGGTGTGAATGGATAACATTGTAAGGAATAACGTGATGGTGCAGTTGAGGTGCAGCTCAACTGAAATACCTACCGGGCAGAGTTTTATATCCGGATGGGACGGAATAGGGACGACGGTGTCATGCCCGACAAAGGTGCATTGGAGGAGCGAAATTAGCCCCTAGATGGACCAAATGATGAGATTAAGGTGTGCTGGCTTAAAGGCCCTGAAACATGGGTCTAGGTAAAATCCGCAAGGATACTTCGTACACCACTGTAAGATCGACAAGCGTCAGTGTGTACTGATAGTTCAATTCTTTCATTTATGTATTTGCAAAAAGATATTAACCTACGAAGTGAAAACCCCCAATCAGCAAACGATTTTTCGCCAAGAAAAGACATTGAATCGGTTCCAAATCTTGGACCGTTTATTCGATCAGGCTGAGAGTTGAGATTTTTAAAATTCTTTCCCGAAAAACTATTACCCCCTTAAAATGTTTAAGGCAAAAAAATAAAAATCTCATGAATATTCCTATAGGCAGATAGGAGATATATGCTATGAAATACAAATACACATGTTGTTAGTCGTACATATAATGCACAGATGTATACTATTCAATAAGATAAGCATATATCTTCTATAGGCAGATAGGAGATATATGCTATGAAATACAAATACACATGTTCTTAGTCGTACATATAATGCACATATGTATACTATTCAATAAGATAAGCATATATCTTCTATAGGCAGATAGGAGATATATGCTATGAAATACAAACACACATGTTCTCAGTCGTACATATAATGCACAGATGTATACTATTCAATAAGATAAGCATATATCTTCTATAGGCAGATAGGAGAAATACAAAAACACATGTTCTTAGTCGTACATATAGTGCACAGATGTATATTATTCAATAAGATAAGCATATATCTTCTATGGGCAGATAGGAGATATATGCTAAGAAATACAAAAACACATGTTCTCAGTCGTACATATAATGCACAGATGTATACTATTGAATAAGATAAGTAAGAATTCGGCTGTGTGCGAGCACTCCAAATAATTCTTTAAAAAAATCGAAAATACCTTTTAAAATTTTCGAGCCGATCAAGATTCAAAACCGGCATCACCTTAATTCAAACCGAGTGTGGTCGCGGAGACGTCTTATTACTCATAAAATAAAGTAAATACTTACATAAGGAGTAAATATTTTAACCCATCTCGGGCTTCGATTTCTTCTTATGTATTGAAATAAAAATGTCGCAGGATCTTCATCGGCCACATCGTACTGACTAATTGAGGACCATTCAAAATCTACAATTTGATCTTGAAGCGTTCCATTTTCACAGCAAGCTATCAATTTAAAATTTGACAATGATACGCTAGGAATAACGTGGCCATCTTTTCGAGAATCACAAGCGCAATGAGGGAATTGGAGCTCATCGTAACCAGGTAAACTTTTGGCCAACTTTAAGTACTGAAAAGAAAAGAAAACCCTTTGAAGGCTTAGCACATTTTAATATTTTTATTGTTTGTACTATTATGAAATTTGAGCAACAAGTCCAAATGATAAAACTTTATTATCGCTGAAGTAATGTGTCCAGTCAAGATTAAATTGTAATTTCCAATAAAAGTGACAGCCAGTCTTCTCTCAACTTTGAAACTATTTCGTTTTTCTTACCCAGCTATATAAATCACCAAGATCGATATTCTGTATGAATAATTTGAGGGTATGGTTGTCTCCCGCAGGATATATTGGCTATATCCAATTTGACTTCTTATTGTGTAGGATAGAAGATAGGGGAAACAAAACATTGTTAGAGAAAATGGAAGTGGATTGGCCACCAAGATCGTGAGATTTGAATGGAGATTCTTGAAGTCGCAGACCGATACCAATTATAGACCGGTGCTTTAAGTCAACATAACCAAAGCCAGAATTCAGTTGGATCTATGCGACAGTGTCATTGATAATTGAAGCACTCGGATACGAATAACGAATAAAATTTGGTCATTTGGACGTTCAGTTAAAATCGCTCGATACAAAAGAAGATCCTTTGAATTTTTTTTTATTAAGTAGAACAAATTGAGTTAAGGCGCAGAAATTTAATTAAGTGCTCGAATCTTGTTAGGGAGTCCCTTATTTGAGATAAATCATAAATGTATTTTGGTTTCGCGTTATACTCGTATTTATAAATAACTGTGTTTTAAAATAAGAAATGTTTGGAGATTCTCTCTTTAGTTTCAGTCAAACATTAAGCATTTCAGGTCGTCTTATCACCGTAACGTCGAGTCGGTTCGACAATGAAATGGAACCCAAATGTAAACAAAACATTGTTAGAAAAAATAGAAAACATTCCAAATCGGGTCCAACCTTAATTTCTTATTGCGTTGGATAGAAGATAGAGGAAAAACGTACATTTAAAAAAATAGGTATATTAATTTATTATTTCAATTAAGTAACTGATTTTAGAAAATAAAGGACGTATCACACTATCTGTCATGATGCTATATATTTGTCATTTTTTATTTCAAGCGGTACCAAACAGTGTGATCGACAAATACATTTGATCATATTCGCTATTTGATCAAACACTGAAGTGTAAAAAATTGTCTAAATAATCTGGTATGGTTTAAACGCATGACAAACACGTTTTTCATTGTTTGAACGTTTTTGAAAACTATTTCATTCATCTTACCTATAAATTATTTCTGGAGCGTCTGTAGATGCCCAAGTCTTCAATTATCGAAAATATACAAGTGAAGGTTAGACAAAAAAAAACACACATGTGAAGTAAAACTAAATTAAATTTCGATCAGAAATCGTATTAGAAAAAGAGAGAATTCGAAAATTATATTTATTACAGATAAATATATGGTTGCTATGGTATAGTATACCTACAACAAATAAAATCTGTGGAATGTCAAATAATTTTATTTGAATGTCTCATCAAATAGTGTGATAGGGGCACAAATATATACAAACACACAAATTCAATCAATTATATTCATTAAATAAATAGTGCCAAATATTAGGAATCATGACAAATAGTACGATACGATCATAATTTTCCTAAGATTACTTATTGATTAAAAAAAATTGATTTCACCTATTTACCTCATGTTTTCTTGAGGAATCTTGCAGAGCTTTCAATTCGTAAAGTCTATCTTCAGTCCGAATTTGTCCTCGATCTACTGCATCTATTGCTAACCAAAATATAAACGTTGCAGCAAAATCATCATTGGATATCATTTCTCGTTCCACATCCATTGAGAAAATCCACTTTCTTATACTCAAGCAGGTAGCGCTGGCTGTCGAATAATTTTGAATGTACAAATGATGTGGAAATTCTTTGGCTTCCAACTTCCGCTCTGAAAAGAGAGAGTGAGATTTTTTTTTTAATTTGGCTTAACGTCTCTTTAATATCTATTGGTCATTCAAGACGGGGCTTTCATCCTCCATTCGCGGGAAACTTACAAACCAGCTACCCACATTGACCTCACCCAGTCTGGGTTGGACCGTAAAAATAGCCAACCCACGTGGACATCCACATGGTACAACCTTGCTGGACGTTGCTTAACTTCAGTCATCTAACGGGAACTGGTGTATTCAACGTGCCATAGACGCTGGCTTAAGAGTGAGAGATTACGTGCCTTTCTATGAAGCACTATTGGATGCCAGTCAGCGCTTCTGCTTAGGGAGTGAAAAATTTGTTTCGATACAAAAACGATTGTATTACTTAGTCAGAAATCCTAGAAAGCGCCTGATACCTTAGCGTCACATTTATATGATTCTGCACCTAGGACTCTTGTTTAAATCAGAGGTTCTCAATTTGTTTTAGTTCAGCAGTTCTCAATTTGTTTGAGTTTTTCACTACCCACATGTCGGAGTTTTATAATATTTTTAGCGAGACAAGGCTGTAAAAACTACCCTTAAAATATTTGAATTTCTCATCCCAAACCTCCCTGGCCGAGTGGGTATCACAAACTTTGCATGCGGGAGAGTAAAAAATTACAAGAGCAAAAAAACTATATTTAAAAATACGTACCTGCTTAGTATAGTGGCCCTGGTAATGTTATAATACCTGCGATAGTATGTTATGACAATGTAATATTATGCGTTCACACAAATAATAACACATGGACATTTTTCTACTTTACATTTACTAGAGTTTAGGGAAACTTTTAGGGGCTCACTATAAAATTTCAATATTTTCCCTTTCAAAGGAAAAATATTGAAAAGAAATATATATTTAACGTCAAAATTAGTATAGTGATTATGTATGTACGTAGTCCATTCAAAAAATACGCGGACTGAGGTCATAAAAAAAAAATACTTCATTTGGAAGTTACACGACTGGGTATCCTTCAAAGTACTCTCCTTCCCAATGCACACACCTATCCAAACGGTGTTTCCACTTATTGAAACAGTCCTGATACGCTTCTTTTGTGATGGCTTTCAACTCCTTCGTCGCACTTGCCTTAATCTCCGAAATCTTCTCAAACCTTCTCTCTTGGAGCGTTTTTTTCAGTTTTTTAAATAAGAAAAAGTTAAGAAGCAAGTTCCTGAGTATGGGGGATGGGGCAGCACAGTAATCAAGTGTAACTGAAACGTCTGAGAGACGCCGTCCGACGCAAAAGGCCAGAAAAGTGACAACTGATTTTTGTGGAAAAGTTGTTTTTCCAGCTAGAGAACGCTCCAGCTTACTCAGCATTCAGAACTCATTAATTTTTGGCTAATCACTCGATTACTGTTCTTCCCCATCCCCCATGCTCATCTGACTTTGCTCCTGATTTTTTCTTATTCCCAAAACTGAAAAAAAAAACGCAAATTTGAGACGATTTCGGAGATCAAGGCAAATGCGACGAAGGAGCTGAAAGCCATCACAAAAGAAGCGTACCAGGACTGTTTCAGTAAGTGGAAACTCCGTTGGGATAAGTGTGTGCGTTGGGAAGGAGAGTACTTTGAAGGAGACCCAGACGTGTAACTTCCAAATAAAGTAGATTTTTTTTTATGACCTCAGTCCACGTATTTTTTGAATAGACCTCTTACATTGTGACAGTGTAGTGATTATGTGGTTTGGTCCACTGCCCATCAATTTATTTTTCCACCCATACATCCTATCAATATCGATCAACAAGCTTTATCCTCTGCATTTTTGTACACCCCTCTTCCGCCAAGCCAATCGCACATTTTCAGAAGTGCAATGTTATTCTAAAACTTCCAGTTGAAAACTTACCAAAATTATACTCAACTATTTCAAACAAATAGAAATAGGTAGTACTTTTCGGATCAA
The DNA here is from genome assembly GCA_012654025.1 of Pachypsylla venusta. Classification (NCBI taxonomy): domain Eukaryota; kingdom Metazoa; phylum Arthropoda; class Insecta; order Hemiptera; family Aphalaridae; genus Pachypsylla; species Pachypsylla venusta. The sequence continues at coordinate 7,649,813 of CM022881.1, forward strand.
TTTTTAATTTAGAAACAGCTGTTCGATAAACTTCGTCTGCTGTCGCATTTTTTCGTACACAAACAGTAATAACTTGTCGATCTGGTAGTAAAATTTTAATGTCAACAGGAGCAGAATTGCCTTCCGGATCTGGAGTGTCGGTAAGAAAATCTTGCATCAGTTCACATTCTGCAATCACTCGTACTGCACATACTTTTTCTAAATATATTTCTAAGCCGCGCCGTCTGGAATCTAACTGTTGTTCGCTTAACCTATGGAAAGAATACAGAATTATTAGAGTTGAACTCGCGACCAGTTACCGATGTCGTTTTGTAAAAGTGTTCCACTGAAAAACAAATGTCCTCCATTTCTTTATTCAGGTTTGGATTAAAATGTGGAAATAGGTTCATGAAGTTGACGTAAAGATTTTGATGGCCCTTGGCTGGAACTGTGATCGTGCGTAGAACCGGACATGGTTAGGGTGTTGTATTACTGTCTCAATATTTAATGATAGTATTGGAAAGTACTTTTACGATTATTGCAAATTAACTATGTTATATGCTACATAAGTAGATACATATTGTACCTCATGTATATGTATATGCACATTTAGATATTATCATGGCTACTGAGTTGTCAGGAGCAGGCTGAGTTTCAGCCCAATAACAACAACAAGAGAATGTAAGAATTCAAAAATATCCCCGGACAGATGTATGCAAGGACTCCACGATTTTTCTATAATTTTGAATTTAGTGGAACACGCACCATAACTTTCGTACGACGCGTCGATTTGTTCGATTTTGAAAAATAATTTTGTTCATAGAAATAGATTTGACACTAAATTTGACACTCGCCACCAAATGGAGGCAAATTATATGAGTGAGCTCTAAAGTTCATGGAACGACTAGTTAGAAAATGGTCAACCAATCAAAACATCTCGTCCGTGTCTTAAGATAAAATAATATAGGTATAAAAAAAACAGAAACTTACGAGAATGGCCATTTCCCTGGTAGCTTTGGAAAACTAAATCCATGAAATTCTCTCTTCAATGTTTGATGAAGATTGGAAAATTCACTGTAACGTCGACTACACAGATGTCGACCCGCCATGTAAATATTAAAAATCTGAAAAGAGATGAAAATGTGGAGGTGTTCAGTTTTAGGTAAAACATGGGTTAAAAAATATTAAATAGTACTAAATTTTGTTGAAAATGTTACCATTAAAACTTCCTCAGCAATATTATGAAAAGTCCCGACGTGGAAAAGTTGCGGAACCGTCCACTATGTTGAATTTTAGGTTCTTTTTTTCAAACATCGGGACAACGCTGAAATTCACACAATATGTACATAGGATTCCGTAATAAAGAATATAGTAGAAAACAATGTACGCTTACGAGCATTCAATTCGGGGCAGCTGAGAATTTCAATTTATCACCTCGTTTCTTTCCCCCTGAACATTTTTATTCATCATATGAATATCTTTTGAAACCGAAATTTTCCTCTCGTTCGTACAAATTTTATTCTGATTTATTTGGTTGCCTTTCTCTAGAGTTATGACCATTCGATTCAAAGTTAATCATTTTTGAGGATATTTTTACATGCATAGAGTTTAATTCCAATAAACTCATTTTAAATGATTTTGGAGGGCATTTTTTTTTTGATTGTGTATATTATGACTTCGTATCAACAATCAGTACCAACAATAGTGTCAAAATTGTTTTTTCCCCCCCCCCCCCCAATTAGTCATTAAAATTGTGTTTTGTGATTCAATGTGGCATGTCAGTAAAATGAGTGGAATACAAGCTCTATATTTGCAAATCAAACGATTACTTCACAGTTACAGAAGTAAAGAGAGTCTTATTCAAAGATCATTATTTGCCCAAAAATGCCAAACACCACCATAGGAGGACCGATTTATTCCCATTAATTCACTTAGCAACCTGCGAATGACTACTATTGAAGGAAGAAAATGGGCTTCAGAAAATAGGGGGTGTAGATTTCAGCGATTGGGCAGTACAAAGGAGGTTCAGAAAAAGAGCGCTGACTTTTCAAATAACAGCTTCAAGCCCAAAATTGCCCCCACGCCAGTAAAATGCTCGTCTAAAATTCACACAACTTCATTTAAATTTGGCAGACATGCTATGGAGTTATGTCCTGTTCTTGAATGTCCTAGAGAATGATTCGCATGGTTATTTTAAGGAAATTTTTGCATGTTCTGAGATGGAATTCATTGGGAGTAAGAAGGGATCTAGTTTTTTTCAACTGTGATGAAAAGGGTGGAATTTCAAGGCAGAAAGTAACATTGTTGACATACTGGGGGGTCATGAGGTTCCATTTGTAGGATTTATCCGCAAACAAGGTGGGAATGTCCAATTAAATTAGGGATACGAGTTTTTGGGCTGAGTTAGTGGTCCGTGGAGTTGAAAAGGTTGGCGGCCGCTGCTCTAAGGCATCTCTGCCGGAGCCCACCTGTCAGCAGGCAAAATCCGTGTAATGTTTACTTTCCTTAGAAAAAGAATTGAAAATTACCACGAAGGATTCGTCCATAGCGTTTACATAACTGTAGTCTGGAATGCTGATGGGGAGAGATCTCTTCTCACTGTAATCCAAATGTTGATAACTGGAATGTTCTTCTGGTGGCTCAAGTCGCTCAGCTTCCTGAAATAAAAAAATAACTTCGTCACTCTCTCGACACACCTAACCAACGCCTGGTTAGCCTAGTTTCAAGAATTTTGGAGTCATCATTTTTATTAGGTGGCATCATCGTGTCCGATGGCATCCAAATATATGAGATTGCAGCTCCAATTTAATATTGTTCAATCAACATTTTGGAAGCTATTAATTGATATGGACCCCTAGAATTGGGTGTAATATAATAACAAGAGAACAAAAATATATGTTAACATGAACGTTATACTATTCATTGAAGGAGTACTTTCAGTGTAATTTGAGGGAGAATATAGCAGGCGAAGTTAAAATGGGTGTGAATAAAATTCGATGAAAGTTAGGAGTCCTTCGCCTGGTCTAGTGGGTATCACATTGCCGACGAACGAGGTCAAAAATAATTGACTTGACGCTTGTCATTTCAGTTTGGATTAGCAGAATTTTAGGAGATTTTGTTGTATTAAAGTCGTCTACGTCCCTTCAATGTAGAGATTATTACTACATGAGGCTCTTTGTAATGTTGTGGTAGGTACCCACAAAAATTGTGAGGCCGTTGGGTTTCACAACACAGAGAAACTCTACACTTACACATTCGATGAAAATTACATTGAAGTTTGGAAAAATAATCAAAAAATTTAGTGATTTTTTAGTACATTCTTCACTAGTTAAAATCTAGTGATTAATGTTTGTTAATGTAATGTATCCAGGACAAAGAGTTTTCTTACCTCCGGACTAACTGATATCACAGTTAAAGTTAACACATCACCTCCTGACTTGATCAACTCCACAACTTGCTTGTGAGTTGATCCTTCAACATTCACATTATTTCTGAAATGAAGATTTATTATTGATTATGAATTACCCGTCAAACATTATCACTGACACGCTTTTATTGACAAATGAATGAAGGCCGCACCTTCGTTTTCGTCTTTTCACTACAGTTTCAAACTAGCAACTCTGGAGTAGCTGGTCATAATTAGGCAAACTATGTATGTCCTAAATACCTACCTGAAAAACGGCCACTTGAAATTTTCTTGTTTTGAGATCATATGTTGTCGCGACAAAATTCAAGATATCGGCCCGTGACTTGTCGTAACTCGAAAACGGTTTCACAGTTTTTAATTCTGATATTATTTATCTGAGAATCTAGCCCGTGGTTTAGGGAGAGAATCCATTCGCATTTTTCGCTATCTGCTACCGTTTAATCTGTGATATTGGAATAGACCACCGCTACCACTTACATGGGTACAACAAAGTAATACAAGCTGTGTATATTCACTTTATAGGGCATGATACATTTAATTGGTCATATCCCGCTAAAAATGTCAACTGATCCATGTGTGGTACTAATAAAGTAATGTAACTTTATTAGTATCTGTTATTTTCAGACTACTTTAAACGTTATAACATCTTCCTCCTCACGATAGGTCTACGGTTCTGATATCTTTTCAATGTTATATGTTATCTTTTCCATGTTATCTTTTATCCATGTTATCTTTTCAATGTTATATTATGACTACGGTGGCTAAAGACAAAAAATGTATTTCACACAGGACAGCATGTCAGCTGAGACCATAGATATGGAAACACAGCTTTTGATTGCAGTCTGAGAAATATTTTTAACAAAACTTTAATTGCAATTAATCAATTATCATCAATAACGAAATTTTGATCCTAAAAACTTGTGATTTGTTTTACAATTTTCCTTGAGTAAATTAAAATCTTCTTAGGCATCTTCTCTTTCACAGAAGATACCTAAATATGCAGGACATATTGCTATCAGCTACAAACCTTTTTTTTTTCAACTAAGTGGTCTCAACTCTCGTAATTCAAGCTATAGCACCTACAAGGAGTCCTAAGACCCTTTTTATATATAAAAAAATGAAAATGAAAGGAGAATTTTAAATAATTTAAAAAAAACTGTGCCCCGAAACAGCTTTCTCAAAACTTCAGGGCACCCCTTTTTACAGCCATGCCATTCTAAAAACGAAAAAAATTGATCAGAAAATTTTCGCTTTGAACCCACAATCTCCGGACCAAGAGTCAAGGGACTGAACAACTCGTCCCGGATATCGACAAAGAGTCCTAAGACCCCATCATACCTCTTTCGAATGATTTTATTATTGGAGGCTTAAGTAAATTTTTACCATTTTTATTTTTTGGAGAAATTATCATAGATAAATTATACTCACTGTGATCAAATAAAACTTTTGCAAGTCTTTTTTTTTTAAAAAAAAAAGTAAAAATATGGTAGGTAGATACTTACACGGCCAATATTCTATCTCCTTTTTTAATACCAGCTTTTTCTGCAGCACCACCAGATAGAACTGCACTGACATGTTGTAGAGGAGCGTACAACTCACCATTGATACTACGTAACTGTCCACCTTCACTAACTTGGCCTCTCACGTTAAAGCCGAAACCTGTATCTGATTTTGCTATTCTAACATCCCTAGGACCATTGTCCTGAGGAGAGATGGAGTTATACATATTTAGCGTTCAAAAAAACTAAACTAGGTAAAATTGCAAAGATTACTTTCAAAATAAACTAAAGTCATACTTGAATTTAAAGTATCTGAACCAATGAATAAACATTAAGATAATATAGTTGTTTAAAAGTAAAAGAAAAGATTGCAATTTGCAATTTTCGTCAGTTTGATTCTCTCACTCTAAACTTTCGTTCAGACAATTTTCCGAAAAAGTCAATAAACAAAACACAGACTACACAGAGTACAGAAAACAGAAATGATAAGGTGGGGGGGGTCCTACAACAGTGGTATGACTCCGGGGAGAACCGTAGGGTCCCATAGTTGTGGGATTTTTGTTGGGTGCGGCGTGACACATCGCTGGAAAAATCCCATCAACCATATTTTTATTTTTTCCACTCCTCTTTTGTTTTGTTTTTAACTTTTTATGTTTACTTGTTAGCTTTATTGACATATTTTAACTCACCTCGACAGATTAGGAAACGTTTTACGGCCATGCCTTTATTGCTTGAGTAAAATTTTTTTTCCCAAAATGGAAAAATATTTTGAAAACGAAAACGGGAAAACTATTTTGAACATGGGATTTTCCCTTGTTCGAGGACCCTACGGTTCTCCCCTAAGTTGAACCTACACCAGGGAGATATGTTGAGGCAACTTTTTCAATTTTTTTTTAAAAAAACTCTCTTTTTTATTAGTCGTCATAGGACCATGCTGTACGATAGTACATACGCAATAAAGGTATGGCTGTAAAAAACGTTTCCTAACCTCTCTAATTGGGTTAAATTTGGTTAAAAAAAATTCAAAGTTTTTGTAAAAGACCTCAAGTGTTGCTCCTCGGTAAATCCAGTGAGGGGAAGGGGGCCGGAACTCCGAGGAATATTTCAGGGTAAATATTATCACACAAAAAGTTATCATCAAAAAAAGTTCCACTCACTCAACCAAAAAATTCCGCCAATGAAAGTAAATCAATACTATTATTTGGGCCAAGTTTATATTTGTTTCTGTTCATCACATACTTGAATTTTCTATTTCAAGTAATACCAACTTTACATTTGGTCAATTTTTTATCAAGAGAATCGCAAAACACTTCTTTACAAACTGGACAAGTGTAAAGTCGGAATTACTTTAAGAGAAGAGAGACAGAAGAAAGTGTAATAATAAATTTAATAATAGGATGAACAAAAACAAGTATAGATTTGGCCCCAATAATAGATACCTATTACTGAGGCCAAATATCACCTGTTTTATGTGCGGAATTTTTTTGAAGAGTGGTTGGAACTTGCCCTTTTTTTAATGATAATTTTTTTGTGAAATGTGAGATATCAATATTTCTTGTAAAGATTACCTACTACCTGTTTCTTTAACCGTGTTTACTTCTTCTTCTTCCTATAGATGATAAAGTATTGTAATCGTGCAGAAAATTTGGACATTTTTTGGTCTAAAAAATCGTTTGACGGGAACCCAAAATAAAGAATAACAAATTTGCAATTCATTTCCTATTGCTTTTGGCCATATTTTTTCTTCTTCTTTTTCTTCTACACTACATAAAAAGATAGAATTTTTTTGGGGGCTTTCCCACTTTTTTCAAAAACACTTTATTTTTAGAACTCGCTGATTACGATAGTGCTCTCGGATTTTAGTTTCAGAGCCCAAATCACAGAAAAAATTTTCATTAGAAAATTTGAAACGGCGCGGCGTTTTTGATTTTTTTAAATTTTCCCGGGCCGCAAGTTTTTATCGCAGTGACGTCATCAACACATAAACAAAACATTTTGAGTTTTCCGATTTATCAAGATATCAAGTCTTGTGATTGTGATATTCTCAACTATGTCTGACTATTATTACAAAAATTGTTTTGTGCCGAAATGTACCAACAGCACTGTAAAAACACCAGGAAAATTATTCTTTCATGTACCAAAAGGGTCCAGTAGGAAAAAATGGTGTACGACTGTAAGGAGAGAGCAAACCAAATCCCTAACATCTTCTTCTTTATATTGTTGTGAAGACCACTTTGATGTAAGTATATAATTTATGGGCATAGTTTCTATGATTAAGAGGCAGTTTTCTTCCCATTTATTTTCAGCTGAGAATAGAGAATGCAATGCATTGTCTCTGAACTCGGATTTTTTTTTTTCAATTTGGCTTAACGTCTCTTTAACATCTATTGGTCATTCAAGACGGGGGTTTCATCCTCCATTCGCTTGAAACTTGCAAACCAGCTACCCACATTGACCTCACCCAGACTGGGTTGGGCCGGAAAAATAGCCAGCATCACGAGGGCGCGAACACCACATGGCACAACCTCGCTGGTCGTTGCTTAACTTCAGTGATCTAACAGGAACTGGTGTATTCAACGTGCCATAGACGCTACCTTAAATACCTATCTACATTTTTTCTTATAAGTCTAAAAAGGCTTGGGAATAAAGGTATTTTTTAAAAATCTCATTATACTTAAAAATAAAGAAAGAATTGAATTGTCGTATAATAAAGGCATTTTGGAAATTTAAGGATACACTCATGAATGTTTAATCAGCTGTGAAAACCATTCTCATAATTTTCTTTTGTATTTCTGCATGAAATTATTATTGGTACTAGTAGTGTATTAGCTAGTTCTGAATGCTTTTTTCTTGGTCAACCAACTTTAGTGGACATAAGCTGGACGTTGGTTAGGCTGCATTAGCGTTAGGTTTGAATTTGCTTAAACCTAGTTTACAGCCAAGGAAAAGACAAGATTAGCTACGTGAGCCTCCGGGACTCGTAGAGCGAGGCGGCTGACTTAGCTGCAAGGCAGCCTAACCTACGTTCAGCTTGAGACCCTGCATATCGGTATAGGGGTCAAAGCTGGGTTTTTAAAATTGTCCTAAGGTAAGTATTTATTCATATTTATCTGCAACATTCAGGACTAGCTTATACACTGATTCCTTATTATACTTATATACCTGTATATATATTTTTTAAGGGATAACGCTTTAGCGAAACAGAAATGGTCAGGTAACCCTATTTTCTAATCTGTACTAGCTATTTATCTATCTATTTTTAAAAAAATACTTGTTGCAGTTGGAAAATGATGTTGAGGAGTGGATGAGATATAAAATACTCAAAGAATCTGGAGCTTCTAATTTTCTTCTCAGATTGAAAAAACATGTTTTTCCTCATAAATTTGACTGTCAGATAGACAGGGGAGTTGCACATAGTTCCAAGCAGAGAACGGCAGTACAAAAGCGAGAACACTTATCAGTACTAGAAAGCATTCATGCTGAATCAAGAATTGATGAGACATCTACTGATATACCTGAAAATATACTAAATGCTGATTCTGGCGATAATGTTATGGTTGTAGAAGATGTGATATCTGACGTAGAAATCTTGGGAACACAAGAACAAACCTGTCAGGTATGTACCTACCTAATTATATATGCTTGCTTTGATCTAGCAGATTATTTGCACTCATTACTTGGTTGGTTTGGTTATAACTTGTAAATGCTCCTTCAAACTCAATCAAATGAGCGTTTAGTCCTTATTATACCAAATACATTAATATCAGCCTAGGAATTTCACCACTTGTGATTCCAAGTTGGCTATCAAAGCAAATGTATTTAAAAAAGGGAGTAGTATGAGTTTTGTATCAACAAACTCTGTCAATATGACACATGGGTTTATTATTCTTCTGGCAAAAAATAATAAACCCTTTTTGGACCCCCCCCCCATTTTTTGGGGGGGCAAAAAATTGAGAGGGGTTCTCGTGACGATTCCAAATCTGGGGCGTAATTAGACCCTAAATTTGATATACCTACTAAATTTGAAATCTCTAGCTCTTACCATTCTCCTTTTAAGGCCCATTTACACTGCCCGAGCATTCGTCGCGAACAGAGATGAACGAGCATTCGTTCGAGGCTCAGGCAGTGTAAACAGTTTCCGCGAGCCGATCATGTTCGAAGCGAATGATCGTTCGTGCTCGGGCCTGATCTCGAGTAACTGATCGTCAGAAATGCTCGAGCAGTGTGAACAGAATGCTCGTTTGTGTTCGTGCTCGTCGAAAACTGGCGAGCAACGATCACGAATGTTCGATGCTCTTGTATGTTCAGGCAGTGTAAATGGGCATTTAGACAGCAATACTGAAAACCTCTAGAAAGCGGTAAAAGTCGCCATGGGTGTATTCGATTGCACCCAAAAGTTTCGAGGCACAATTAGAGCCTAGATGGGACCTATATACAAAATTTCATTCAAATCGGTCAACGCTAAGTGGCAAAAGTGCCCATCACGGCGTACGGCGGACAAACGGATTCTTTTGATTCGATTTTTGGATTCTACGTACCTTGAAACGTATAATATCAAATTTTGAGGGGGGGGGGTATTTTTTTTCTTTCGTGACGATTCCAAAGGTTCATTATTGAAAATAATAAACCAAAATAATTCTCTGTTCCTACCTACCTAATTACATTCTCCAGTTGTGAAATATATTTTACTAGCTTTTTAACAATACACAGTATACTTTCTTTTCCTGTCTTGTGCATACATTATGTAAATCCAGGTTTTCGCCCCACAGAAATTCCTCCTTGGACGTCCATCCTCTGGATTATAGTACATGTTCACCAAATTTGAGTGATATCAGATTAGTACTTTTTAAATGCATAGAGTACAAACATAAATTGCATTTTATTTATAAAGATTACATTGTTTAAAATTTAATTTTTCAGGTTGAAATATTAAACCTCAACCTCCCAAGCCGCATGTGAAAAGTAAGACCACCCAAACAATAAACAACATTCCACAAAGTAAACAAAAAAAAGTCTCCAAACCACCACCGACAGAACACGCATCACCAGAGAAATGTACAGTGGCAACAACAGAATCTGATATTTATGATACATCTTTCTACCTATCCGATATGGAACAAAACACAACTGATTCCTGCAGCTCTGAAATTGACTCAAATTTGCTTTTGCGCTATAATATAAAAATCATGCTACGAAAACCCAGATACTACTTGGGTCTTGATTTGGAGAATATTGAACTAATTGAAAATGTCTCCAAATTTAGCAAAGTTAAAAAAAAATAGCGTGCTATTAATTTTACGCAAAGTGCGTCTTAATGAACCATTTCACGTATTAGCTGACGTGTTTTGTTCCACCAAGAGTGTGATTTCTAGGGATTTCAATTCTTCCTTATCAAAAATTTTTCCATTCCTGGAAACTTTTATTTTTTGGCCTTCAAGGGCCGTAATTAGATCTAATTTACCATTACAGTTTCAATCCAATTTTTGCAATGTTGAATCCATAATAGATTGTTTTGAGATTCAGATTCAAAAGCCATCCAAACCTACATTTCAAGCTGTAACATGGTCAAATTATAAAGCTTGTAATACCTTAAAATTTCTTGTTTCTTGTACTCCTTCGGGTCTAATTAACTTTATATCAAAAGGGTATAGTGGCAGACTAAGTGATATGGACATATAGAAGACAGTGGCTATTTAGACAAAATTTCACCGGGGGATATTGTTTTCGCTGGCAGAGGGTTCAAACAACTAGAGACATTATTACACAAGAGGCAGTGTAGTCTGATACGACCACCAAGTGTATCAGCAGGTGTTAAGTTAAGTGAGGATCAGGTTGAAGAGACCAAAAAAATAGCTAGCTTACGGGTTCATGGTGAAAGAGTTATTAAAAGGTTAAGGGAGTATAGGTTTTTAGATGCCCACTCAAGATTTCATCACGATTTGTTAAAAAATATTGATGCTGTAGTCATTATGGCAGCTGGATTATCTAACTGCCAACGCCCCATTATTTTAGATTCTTGATTCAACATGAGTAATTTTACAATAGGTATGACTATCGCTTATTTGAATTAGCTTAGCTTCATTTTAACTACATTCTTTTAAATTTTATCTTGTGATTATTGATTTTTGTGCCATGATTAATATTTATTATGTCCATTTACAGCAAAAAAAAAAAGTATTTTTTATCAGTTTCAATGTTTATTTTTTTTTTTTCTTTCTTTTTTTTTATATTTATTTTTTAAGATATAAAAAATTCCATCAAAAAGTAAGTAATAATTTTATCAAGGCAAAATATACAAAAATTAAAAACAAAGTAAGTACAAATTCAAACGAAAAATTTAAAACAAGATTTATATACTATACAAAATTACAAAAAGGTTGAATCATTATTTATTATACAAATATACATTTTTAAGAGTCTGAATTAAATAATTTGGTGAAAACAGCTCGATCTCAAAATGTTTGGGCCTTGCTCATAAGCTCAGATAATAGTTCCGTATCTAATTCAACAAACATTACCAAACTTCCCTTCTCTTTTCAAAGTCGGGCTTCGCAACCGCAAATATCCTATTTTCCTTCCTAAGTAAATGCATTTGCAACTGCAGTTGTGCATTGTACTTGGGTGCTGGGCTGTCTTCCTTACTAAAATACATAAGTTTTAAAACTTCTTTCGGTTAACGGCGCTTTGACTTCCCGAACATGATTGTTTGACACGGCATGAGGGGAAGCACCGAAAATTGAAGCACCTCTGCCTTGTTGACAAGGCCAACTTCTTCCGTTTCAATGTCGTAATAATTTTTAACAGTTGCTAAAATTTCCTTCTCAAGAGCAGTGCTTCTCTTCCTAGCCGTAGTAGGTTTAAATTTGGACACACCCATAATTGCATCTACTAAACTGACATTCTCCGTTGAACAGTTTGCTGCTTCATACAATTTTGAAGCAGTTATTGTTCCAGATCTTAATGAATGCCACAGTGAAGAGGCTGATTTGTCTTTTGGCTTCATAGCCAAGTCCATTAGAGGCAATCCTCTCAGCCTGTCAGCTAAGTGGAGAAGAAATTCCTCGGGGGTCTTCATACCTGTGGATCTGAACTCATCCATGGTATGAAAAACTGAGTGCATTTTTTGTGATACTTCAACATGTAAAATGTGAAGTCCGTAGCAAGAGATTTAACTCTCGTAAAATTTTGTAAGCACTTGATTGCGTAATGTTTATGGAACAGTTTGTTAGCATTTAGATTGAGGAATAAAAAGGGCATATTTTTCATTCGATGTTCAAATTTAATGACTGAGTGTAAAGCTGTTTTGAGTTAAGGGCGAGGGATGTAATCACACTGGGTAGAATTTAGTATTGTTCTCTCATTATAAAAACATTTTTTTTTATGATGATAAGACATGGTGCATTTCGTTTCTTGAGGCATAAATCAGTAAAATTATAATGGAGTTTTTGAATTTAATTATTATACACGTCTGTAATTAAAAGTTCAAAGGGAGTTTTAATAATACATTAACGGTGGAGAAGTGTATTTCCTGGCTTTAGAGTTCAGAAGACTAATTTATTGCCCGGAGACATATGAAAACAATTTGTCACTGAACATTCTGAAGAATTAATTTTACTACCGTACGTATCATTAATTATTATGCACTCACTACTCCACATGTTTCGCCTGCTTTCGAGCGAATAAGATTTACGTTTGGTCAAATTTTCTATTGGTTTTTAAAAAACTATTTGTTTTTGTCGGAGCTACTTTTTTATTATGTCGATTGGTGTCTGTTTTTTTTTTTCTTCGTCTTTCCGTCTATTTTTCCATTGTAAAACCAATATTATTTTTCTTGTAACAGTAGTTCCTTGAGTATGTCAGAATAGGCATAGCTAACGTGTTGATGGCTTTGAATTGGTGCTAAAACTGTTTAACTCTGATCGACATATTCTATGTATTCTATTAATGTATTCCTCAGTTAAAGTCTCTTTCGAACTTTTTTGGTCAATTGATCTAGCTTGCTGATATCCCAGTTATTTATAAAGATTTTGTTCATTCATTGACTCAATCAATCCCCCTTCTGCTAGTTGAATTTCGCCGGTTTGGCACATTCCATCAATATGGGGTGGACTTTGTATAGTTACAAGACCTTTATCTTAATTAACCATTGATGGGGTACGTTGTCATAAGATTTCTGGTAATCCACGTAACAACAAGATGGTTTTTTGGTTCTCTTCTTGACTTCTCTGAGTATTAGGTACTGAGTCTATGATAAGTTGTTCTTTACATCCTTTAGCGCCCTTTCTGTTCCTCACGCATTATATTTTGGTTTTCTTCATGTTTGTTTAGGAGATGAGTAAGGCATGCTGCCATGATCTTATAGATAACCCCGCCCTTTGAATGAACTTTCCTTCTTCTATCTTCTTCTTTTCTATCTTCATTTTCACCATTTAATTATAATTGTAAAAGTTCATTCAATAAAGAATTATATAATAATAATAGTCAGCAAGCACGTGACTGGCCTATACTTCAAGGTATCTCCGGTGGACTTGCCTTTTGGTAGTAGATATGTTTTGTCATCCATTATAAATGGAGGAATCTGGTCTGGGTTTTTAATGAATTCATTGATAAACTGAGTTAGCTTGATGTGAGAGTTAGTTTTTTATACCAATAGTTGTGAATTTTTAGGTACTGAGTCTATGATAAGTTGCTCTTTACATCCTTTACATTAATGAATTCATTGATAAACTGAGTTAGCTTGATGTGAGAGTTAGTTTTTTATACCAATAGTTGTGAATTTTTAGGTACTGAGTCTATGATAAGTTGCTCTTTACATCCTTTA
>CM022881.1:7663751-7675376 GCA_012654025.1 Pachypsylla venusta
TGCTGTCACTTCTAGCGGTGGCTCCAGAGGTGCCTTAGTGCCCCCAGGAGGTAGCGTTTTTCAGAGATCTGAATAAAAATCGTTTTTTCTCCATTGGGAGATCGCAGTTGATGTTCATGTGGTATTAAAATGTTACCACACTACTTCCTGGGACGTTACTGATACTTGTAACTATCCAGGGATCATCAACCACTTGCTCGGGCCCTGGGGTCGCCCCTCCCCAATAACTTAATCATCAGTTACCTCTGGGGGTTTATTATTAAATAAGTAACGATTTACTTTATCCCCTCCCTCCCGACATGAAGATATCACCTGCCCCCCCCAGGCCGGATGCTGACTACGCCCTTGTACTGACATATGAAGAGTGCGTCTCTTTCTAATACTTTTAATGTAAAAAAAAAATTGAAAAATCGACCAAAAATTTAATTCCCATCTGAAGAGAGAACCACGAAAATGGTCCGATTACGATAAAATTTTAGAAATAATCTGACATTATAGTCCTGGACACAACTGTAAAATTAGTATTTACCTAAAAAAGAGCCTGAACCAAAATGGCATTCTTCCAAAGTCTATAAAATGTTCGATTCAATACCTACATTTCTTTTTTCCCTGGTTTGAAATCAACGTTAAATTGTATTTTAACAGACACACTTTTAAAATGTCGAAAAAAATTTGAGAACAAACAAAAAATTTGATCAATTTTCAGGTTTTCCCCCATTTCACTTTTATTTTTAAAATTTTGATGGCATATTTGAAATCACCGCCATCAAAAATTAGGATTCAGTGTCCATCCACTTTTTGTCCGGTCACACAGAATCCACCAAGCGATGTTGAAAGTTGTGCAAAAATGAACTTCTCCACTGTGTAACTCGGCTATGTTTTAACTGGCTCACTAACGAATTTCGTAATTTTCCATTTGATCTCGGCTACCCACCATACACCCTGTATAATGTACCCAACAACGGGGCTCTCCTAAAAAATTGCCGCCTGGGCCCTTTTTCTTAAATCTGAACCAAAATATAAAGTATTTTTCCCAATTACATTTATAGATTCTTTTAAAATAATAGGTACGTTTGAGTTAAGTAGGCGCCCAGCAAGGAGCTTGTTGTATTTAAACGAAGGTGTCGTCCCCCGGAGACGGCGTCATATAAGTACCTACCGGAGTTGGTAGTTTTTCTAGTCTTGTTACATGGTACTGCATTTATAGCCCCGGAACATTAGAAAAAGAAAAAACATTGAATGATCAGTTCTAAATTTTGCAGAAAATGTTAGCTTATACCTCTCCCATCAATATCGTTGAAAGTCTCTAGGTGGAAAAGTTGCGGAACCGTCCGCCATCTTTAATTTTATGTTCATTTTTGATTTTTTGCAAATATCTCGAGAAAGGGGTCTGGAACTGAGGGAGTGTCTGGCAACCCTTTTCGTGAAAACTTCAAACAATTAGATTTTTTTTTTAAAAAAAAACTCACTTTTTTATTGACCGTCATGGATCCATTTTGGATGGTAGTACATGCGCAAAGAGACAAGGCCGTAAAAACGTTTCTCAACCTCTAATTGGGTTAAAATTGGTTAAAAATTTAAAGGGTTGCCAGACACTCCTTCCCGGTTTTAGAGCCCGAGAACGGTTACCTTTATCGAAATATTTTATCAGACTTTAATGAACGACAATTAAATTTCCACATAAGATTAGTTCCGTTTATTTCTGTCGTATCTCTGATCGATTTCGAGATATAGAAATAGTCCAGGAAATGTAGATTTAAGAATGGGTTAAAGAGAAGAAATAGTGATAAAGTTTAAAAGTTTGATGAAAATGTTAGATTAGACCTCTCTCATTAATATTATGAAAAGTACCGAGGCGGGAAAATTGTGGAACATGCCATTTTCCCTTTTATCGTCGACTTTCTTGGATTTCAGGCTCTCTTTTAGGTTATCTGTGCAAATATCTCGAGAACGGTTAATTTTATAGAAATGTTTCATAGGACTTATTTGACCGACAAACAAATGATCCTAAAAACCAATGCCTACATTTTTTACGTGTCTCTTTTAAAATTCAAAAATAATTCGATAAAGTTAACTATTCTCGAGATATTTGTAAAAAATTAACATGAAATTCAACATGGCGGACGGTTTCGCAAATTTCCCACCTTGGAACTTTTTATAATATTGATATTCAATATATTGTTGATCGAATAGACGTTTAAATAGTAATCGCAGAGATAAAAGTTAAAACTGGACCTCAATTAGGTCCGTCAGTTATGACGAACACCAACGGTTTTGTGACGTCATAATTGCGAATGATTTATCGTAGGGAAATAAAATTATTGTGTCGAACATTATCATCCGTAGGCAGGTAGCCACAATGAAACTCTTAATTAAAACATAAATTGTGTCGAAACTTATCATCCGTAGGCAGGTAGACAGAATGAAACTCTTAATTAAAACATAAATTGTATCGAAACTTATCATCCGTAGGCAGGTAGACAATGAAACTCTTAATTAAAACATAAATTGTGTCGAAACTTATCATTCGTAGGCAGGTTAGCACAATGAAACTCTTAATTAAAACATAAATTGTGTCGAAACTTATCATCCGTAGGCAGGTAGACACAATGAAACTCTTAATTAAAACATAAATTGTGCCGAACATTATCATCCGTAGGCAGGTTAGCACAATGAAACTCTTAATTAAAACATACATTGTGTCGAAAATTATCATCCGTAGGCAGGTTAGTACAATGAAACTCTTAATTAAAACATATATTGTGTCGAAAATTATCATCCGTAGGCAGGTAGATACAATGAAACTCTTAATCTTCTATAATAATAAAAGGGCCATGTCTCTAAGGCGCCAAGCTATATATAGGCCGTAGCGAAGCACGGGCGAAACAGCTAGTTTAAACATAAATTAGAGACTTTCATCTTTTTGAACTGACGTGCAGCTGAAAAATCCATCTCAACACCGCAGCATGATTTTTCACATTCATTTTGATGAGAAAAAGGTTTTTGTGTACGTCTCAGAACTTTTATTTGTACTCCAAAGTGACATTCTAAGAATGCCTAGTACCTTATACCTAATTAATTTAGTTACACCTATCAGGGATAGAAGTGAAACAACCTAGATCTACTTTTGATGCACCCGAATGATTACTCTCCACCCCAATGTGTTGTTTTAGTTGATGATGTAAATCAATAGTACCTATCTCTGTGAATAAGTATTTTATTTGACCGCTGTTTAATTTTATAAAGTGATTCAAAAATCTTCTTTTATTTTTATTGAAGTTGAAAATATTTTATATGATAATTTTTCATTTTGAAAAGTTGCAAATTTAGAATGTTGGTTTTATAAAGTTCTAATAATTAATTCTGGCCGAATGATCCAAAATCCAGATCAGCCAACTATAATCTAACAACTCCCTCTTCCTGCAAAAGCAGATTCTCTTCTCTGTCTAATCCTCTCTGATCTTCTTAATTGAGGTGAGGGATGAAATTCAACTTCTTCAAAATCTGTTTCATTTAAATCAGATCTAGGTTTGTCTTCTTCTTCTTCTTCAGGACGTTTCAAATAACCCAAGTCTTGATGACGGTATGAGCTATTATAATATGTTTTTGAATTATAATGCTCATTTATTTTATTACTGTATTTTGGTATTTTTTTAAAATATATGTTATTCCTTCGCAGAACTTTTCCATTTATATTAACTAAATAAGATCTGGGAGGAAATTTTAATTTTTTAATGACACGACCTTTTTCCCATGTTTTCTTTAGAACATCTTGCACCAATACATCTTCACCTTCCTCATAATGAACTTCTCTTATTGCGTTTCTGTCATAATATTTCTTTTGTATTTTTTGATTTTCAACCATTTTATCATAATCATTAACAAGCTTATGTTTTAGTAAATTCGATGCTACTGGAAATTTGTCTCGCAAAATTCTATTTTGAAGTAATTCCGCGGGAGAGTGGTCTAATCCACATACTTTAGAATTTCTATAGTTCAACAGAAACATTTCTATGTCCTTGTTCTCTTCAAAAGCTTTCTTAAGCATCATTTTGGATATCCCAACACTTTTTTCAGCTAGACCATTGCTTTGACTATGATATGGACTACTGTTTATGATTTCAAACCCTAATTCTTCTCCAAACTTTTTAAACTCATAACTGTTAAATGGGTTATTATCAGCTATTACATATTTTGGAATTCCAAATCGACTAAAAATAACTTTTAATTTTGACTCTGCATCTTTTGATGTTTTATTTGATAATTTTGATATTTCCAACCAGCGTGAGTAGTAATCTACCAAAACGAGATAAGCATTTCCTCCAAACTCCATTATATCAATTCCAACTTTGTAAAATGGAATCGGGTGTATTTTATGATTGATCATTTCTTGTTTTATATTGCTTCTTAAAAATTTATTGCATACATTACAATTTTGAATATAATTTTTTATTTCTTGGTTCATTTGGGGCCAAAACATATAATCAATTGCCTTTTTAATACATTTTTCTGATCCCAAATGAGTTTCATGAAGCAAATCTATAACTAATGTTCTCAGGGTGGATGGAACAATTAACCTATTATCAAAATATATAAGGCCATTTTCAGTACAAATATCATTTTTTAGGTTAAAATAATATTTTAAAACACCATTCAGTGAATTTCCCTTTTTGGGCCAACCTGTATTACAAAACTTTAGAACTTGTGACAAAATGGGATCATCTTCCGTATGACGTTGAAACATTTCAAGTTTTTCTTTTGAAAACTCAATTTTAACGTTTAAAGAGTGAATCACGTCGTTCAATGTCACTTCATTCTGGTAATTTCTTTCAATAAAATTTCTACTCAATAGATCTGAAATGTATAAATATCTGCCCGGTTGGTAATGCAGTTCAATGTCATATATCATGAGCTTCATTCTCATATTTCGTAATCTATTGTTTGGTATACTATTGAGATCTTTTTTCATAATGGTGACCAGGGGCTGATGGTCTGTAAATATATTTATGTGTCGCCCATAAATATAATTATGATATTTTTGACATGCGTAAACAATGCTCAAAAATTCCTTTTCAATTTGGGCATAATTACGCTCATTAGAATTTAATGATCTAGAGTTGTAAGAAATTGGATTTCCATTTTGCATTAAGCATGATCCGACAGCGTCACGCGAGGCATCACTTTGGATTTCAATGGGCATTGCTGAATCAAAGTTTCTTAAAATCGTGTCCCTTGTTATTAATGCTTTAATATTTGCAAAAGCTTTTTCATGGTTTTCCGTCCATAACCATTCGCTTTCTTTTTTTAACAATTCTCTCAAAGGACCTGATAATTCAGCTAAATTTGGAATGAAAGTTCTAAGATAATTTATGAGTCCAAGAACTTGTTGCAGCTCTTTCTTATTATTTGGTACTTTCAATTCCTCTATTGCTTTAATTCTTTCTTCATCTGGTTTAATAAAATTTTCTCCAAAAATAAATCCAATAAATTTAACTTGATTCATTTTATATTGAATCTTCTTCTTATTAAATTTAACGTTTAACTGTGCTGCTCTTTGAAAAACTTTTCTCAATATAAAATCATGTTCAGCTTCATCNAAGGTCTACCAACTCCAAAAAAGACATCCAAATTTTCAGAAGATCCATAATCCTATTTATAAAGAAAAATATTTGAATTCTAAATTTCAACCGACTATTGGTATCCAGAAAGAATTATTTCAGAACTTATTTTCTTTTTCATTTGAAGATATTATTGTGAATCCTACCCTTAAAGAACCTTGGTTGCAAAAGAAACCGCCCTGTAACGTTAGCCTAAAGAAATTTAAAAAAGAGGACACATCTCCAATTATTTTCCAACAAGAGTTCAATAAAATATCAGTTGAATTATATAAGGATCATATTAAACTTTTTACCGATGGGTCCAAATCTGATTCAGCCGTTGCTTGTGCTTTAGTCATACCTGAGTTCCATATAACCAGACGAACAAGCCTTAATAAAAACTCAAGCATATTTCATGCGGAGCTCTTGGCAATCCTAGAAGCCGTGAGAATGGTGAATAACCAAGGTATAAGAAAAGCTGTAATTATATCTGATTCCTTGAGCAGCATTCAAGCTATCTCAAAGCTTTACTCCAGAAATCCATTAGTTCAATCCATTCAACAGGAAATATCGGAATCCCATTTGTCCATTGAATTCATGTGGTGTCCAAGCCATGTTGGCGTATTCGGAAACGAGGTAGCCGACCAAGAGGCAAAATCTGCTTTGGCTGAACATGCTTCTCACCAGAAATTATTCCACGAAGAATTAAAAATTTTAATAAAAACTCATCTCTTCAATGAATGGAACTCAAAATGGCTCAACACAAACCCTAGGGAGAATAAGTTGAGAAGTATAAAATCGACTGTCTTCCCATGGATGTCCTCATTCCGTCAGTCGAGAATGGAAGAAGTATGCCTGACGAGAATGAGGATTGGTCACACCAAATTCACCCACTCCCACTTATTTAGACAGGAAGACAATCCAATCTGTGATGTATGTCATGTTACGATATCGATTGAACATATAATTGTCTCATGTCGGAAGATGCGCTTCCGCCCAAGTTATTTTTATGGCAAATCCTTAAAAGAAATTCTTTGTGATAATCCAGTCATCATAGAAGATCTTTTGAAATTCCTTAAGAAAAATAATTTCCTAAAAATGCTTTAATTTTTTTATATATTTTTCCATGTATGGCATGTAGTGTTGGGATACTAATACTACGATATGCTGAGTATGTAATAAATAAATAAATTCTGGCCGAATGATCCAAAATCCAGATCAGCCAACTATAATCTAACAACCGCAATGTACGAGATTTCGAAAGGGAGATCAAGAAGTACTTCTTACTACATTCGCCCTTTTCTAGTGATCTCCGATATACATAGGTGGATTCTTTCAGAAGATAAACCTACCTCTCCAGTAGTATTCTCATAGAACATCCAGCGTATTTTTTATTGAAAGGATTAATTTGTGTTTAACTTAAGATTATTAGTTGCTGAAGAAGATGTTTTTCTATTTTGCTGTTGTTCTTTTTGTCCATTTTCAGAACTAATCATACCATCATCAAATAGGTCCATACTCTCATCCAGAATATCGGTATTATCATGTGATGGAATCTTTGCTTTGATTGGAGTCACAATAAATGAGTGTGGAAGAAATTTTATTTGAGGTAGTCTTGAATTGGATTGAGTTTGTGTTCCTGGAACGTATCGAATTTGATTGAAAGATCCTCCTGTGTTACCACCTGTGTTAATAAATTGTGTGTTTTTACCATTTTGACTGTACAATTCTTTTCCTTCCACAATTATTTGTCCACTTCCCAAAGATCCTTTTTGCTGTGGATTCCAATTCATTGACTGATTTCTTGAAGGCATTGTCAATAATTTTATGTTGGGAGTTCCGTTTTTATTCAAATTTGCTGGCGCTCCAATTGTTTGTATATTTATCTTTTGACTTTTGCCAGGTAGAGTTATTAATTTTATATGATTGAAACTAGTTGTACCTTCATTTTGGGACAAACCATCAGTGCCTGTTTGAGATAAGATTTGGACATTTTCGGAACCCAGGTTTGTTGGTTCATCTTGCAGTAAGGTACTACTGCCTAACTGTTCGGAACCTGTTGAGGATAAACCTTGTCCGTTTCCAGAATACCCTATTAAGCCATCCTTGAGTTTACCTTTTTGATTGTTTGCTAACGAATTTGAATGTCCAATTGTTTCACTTTGAGACAAATTGTATTGAATTCCTTGATCTCTTTTATTCCCACTAAGTGTGTTTCTAGTATTATCTAATTTAACAGTATCAGGTATGCCATCTCTTTCCGATGTTTGCACACCAGCGCCATTGTTTATGGTTGTTTGAACATTTGGGATGATATTGTTATTGGGAGTTACTTTGGATTTTTGTAAATTGACTGAAGACGAGGTGTCAGCAGGTATTGTAATTCCGTTAGATAGATGTTGATCTTTTTGATCTTTTTTTATGTTTGACTCTAGCATCGCTGTCGAGGAATCCGCTTCCACATTTACTGGATTTTTATTTTCAATTTTTCCAATACCTGGTTCTTTGTTCAGTTTTCCTGAATTATTGGTGTCGATGGTAATTTTGTTTCCTTTTTTGTTATCGTATTGACTTATTAGCCCATCAATGGTTACGCCATCACCAGCTAAACTTTGCTTCTGTGCAGCACTCATTTTTGAAGGAATTGTGAGAGAGGTCTGATGATTTATAGGCGTAATTTGACCGACATTTTGTGAAAACTGTGGTAGTAATTGTTGACCTTGAATTTGGTGTCCTGTGAATTGATTGGAAGATGAAGGTGGATCATTTGAAGTTTCATTTACAGTCCAAATTTGTGGTTTAGGTCTTCTTGGTGGTTGTCGTTGTATTGGTGGACGTTGATAGTGTGATCCAAGAATATTATTTTGTTGAAATCCACCGACATATGGATGAAGAGGAGGTTGCATTAAAAGTGGAGATCCAGATAGTACATAACCCGCGGATGGAAAGTATATCAAGGGAGATACAAATCCCCCACCTGGGACAATTCCATGCTGAGCACCTTGCATTTGTTGATTAGGTAACCCAGTTAGTTGATTTTGAAGATATGCCTGAGGATTAGATAATGTTTCGAAGTTACTTCGTAAAGGTTGAGGATAAGAATAGTGTCCACTCTGGAAGGAATTGCCGGTTTGAGATATAAATCCCCCACCTGGTACAATTCCATGCTGAGAACCTTGCATTTGTTGATTAGGTACCCCAATTAGTTGATTTTGAAGATATGACTGAGGATTAGATAATGTTTCGAAGTTACTTCGTGAAGGTTGAGGATGAGAATAATGTCCACTCTGGAAGGAGTTGCCGGTTTGAGAAGAAAATTGATCGTTGAGACCTGTTTGAGAGAGTGGGGGTGGTCCGAATTGATTTCGACGTCCAGTTTCTTGTGCTGGAATTGGTCTAGGACGTGCATTGCTCAAACGGTTTGGTTGAATCATGGGCTTATTATCACTCATTTGACCAAAAGATGATTTTTGATGATTTCCATTATATGGTTGCATTTGATATTCGCTTTGCATCATTGAACTTATTTGAGGTATTTCATTTTTTGATTTTTGACCGAAATAATGTATTTGTCCCATGTTGATTTCATCATTGTTTATTGGTTGTGGTTTTTGTTGTGATATAGACCATGATGAGGTTTGTTGAGGACGTATTCCACTATTGTTACTTTGCACTATAAATTTTGACGGATAGATTGGTTGGGATAACTTCGGTCCTTCATTGGTAAATGACTTTTTTTCGATTTCTATACTATCAACCCCATCCTCATTTTCCTCACTCTCCTTGGACATTTGTTCATTTGTAGTTTGTGCTTCTTGAAAACTTCCTTGTCCAAACACTTTTGATAATACCTGAAAAATTTAAACTTTCTTTACATCTTTTGAAAAACAGCAGACCAGTTTTGCCATAGTTATCTAAATTAAGAACTCGGTTGCTCCGTAAAAATAAGACAAAGAAACAGACTTTGGTAATTAGCACCTGGGTATATTAGTTCTCCATGTCATTCGTACTAACTTTTTGTGACCATGCTTGGATTCGATCTTCCAGCCTTCTGTTTAAGTATCCGGAAAGGAGCTCACGTTACTGAAGTTGGTTAGCTTGTGCAGAATGGCAGGTTGTTATAAATGTTGTGTTCCGGAGAACCTTCTGTTTTCTGTTCTAATCTTATTTCCAACAGGTTTTCTGTTGGAAAACGCTTTTGTACACATTTCAGACCCTCTCTAAGTATTTGTCTCAGAGAAGATGTGGTTTTCAGGAACATTCTTTTTTTCGCCATAATATAATTATGTATAACACGTAGGTATTTTGTATAGGATAGACATCTAAATCTATAGGTACTTAAAAAGTCTAGTGTGAATAGTGAACACCACATGACTTTCCTTATCTATACAAAAAGAAGAAAGTATAGTAATAGGCTGAAATTTTCGATGTCGACTTTTCCAATGCCAAAACACGTTTTGAGGTCCGCAGAAGCCATATCTCGAGTTTCTGCCATTGGTCCGTGTGTTGCGAACAAAATGTCTCAGTAGGATTTGTAGTGTTCTATGTACATAATTAACATACAAACCAAATTTCAAGTATCTGGCAGCACCTAACGTTCCCTTTCCAGGGAGGTTAACAGCCGTGGGGCTGGTTTGCTACACCCCGCCATGAGTTATTGATACTTGAAACTCGTTTTGTGTTTATTTTAAATTCCATTAAATTTGAAGTGATATTGTCATTTTTAGTAAGTGGCTAAATTTAAGGTTTGATACCCTAAAGAGCACACAGATGAAGATGGCTTCATAAGATCCAAAATTTTAGGGTGATATGTTACAAACAGTGTTTGTTTTAAATTTCATCAATATTGGAGTCATATTGCCACTTTATGAGAAGTGACCTGAATTTGAGGTTTGGTGCCCTAAAAGGTGTCTAGATGAAGATAGACGAGCTTCATGAGACCCAAAATTTGTATATAATATTTTACAAGGAGTGTGTGTTTAAATTTAATCAAAAGTGGTAGTGGAGTGGTAGGTATGGCCAGATTAAAAAAAGTGACCCGAATTTTTGGTTTGGTGCCCTAAATTCTCACCAGAAGAAGAGAGTTCATTAAGACCCAACATTTGTCGATAATATGTTACAAAGAAAGTATATTTTAAATTTAATCAAAATCACTCCAGATATTGCCACTTTAGGAGAAGTGACCCGAATTTGTATTTTGGTGCCCTAAATGTCTTCAGGAAGAAGATAGCCCTACGAGGCCCAAAATTTGTCGATAATATGTTACCGGGATTGTCTGTTTAAAATTTCATCAAATTGGGAGTGATATTGCCATTTTAAGAGAAGTGACCCGAATTTGAGGTTGGTGTCCTAAATGACCCTCAGATGAATATAGCGCCACGAGACCCAAAGTTTGTCGATGATATGTTACAAAGCGTCTCTGTTTTAAATTTCATCAAAATTAGACTTGCCGTTTGGGTTCTAGAGAGTCACCCAAAAATGATCCATAATTTGACAATCTCCAATGTTAAGGTTTTGGCTCGAATTATGTATTCAAGGAATAATGCTGCCAAATACGAGTATCATCAAAATCAGACGA
The DNA here is from genome assembly GCA_012654025.1 of Pachypsylla venusta. Taxonomy (NCBI): domain Eukaryota; kingdom Metazoa; phylum Arthropoda; class Insecta; order Hemiptera; family Aphalaridae; genus Pachypsylla; species Pachypsylla venusta. Next base: position 7,674,927 of record CM022881.1, read on the forward strand.
ATAATAAAGGCTGTAATTGCCCGGACACGATTTTTGAGACTCATTTTTTCTAGACCCATTTTTTGGAATGTAGTCGTCATAATTCGTTCAGAAAAGTAAAGAAAACGATATCGAAAATTTTCACCAATACAATATTTTCCTATACCTACTTCGTAGGATTAGCGGTTTAATTTTAGGCAATTTCTGAAAACAGCCTAAATCGGTCAAAACCGCTAAAAACCAACCAGCAATGGTAGATTGGAATTTAATTGATAATGTCGTCGCGCACTCCATACATAACATTAATACGAATAGGCACCAAATTTCAATCCCCCCAAAAATACCACTGCGTGCTATAAAAATTCCCCGCCAAGTCATCACCCCAAAAAAGACATGAAATCTATTTTGGGCCCCGCTATCCGCTCTTCCGTTCTTCGAAATACCTAATGACTTTAAATTCCGACCCCACCC
>CM022881.1:7677135-7712974 GCA_012654025.1 Pachypsylla venusta
TTGTTCTTTTTAACTTTGTTTATTGATTTAAATTCTGTCAGAAAATAAGTGTTTTCTCAATAAAATAAACATCGAAATGAGATTTCTCTTGAAAAAATATTTTTTTCTGTTAGTGATGTGATTTATCTTGTGCGTAACTCTCAGCCTCCTGAGGACAATTTGCATTCCTTTTTATTTATAAGTATGTATCTGGAGTAGTGTGAAAATTGTAGGTAAATAAAATACTTTACAGGTAAGCTAAAAATGTTCTATTGTTTTGTATGCACAGACATGCAAATTTTTTTGAAATTTTACTGTAGCCCCCCAGGCCAAATATTCACGGGCCGCTACTGCCAAAAAGTAGACTACTTAGACGGCGTCTGCGGGGGGGTGGAGGGGGCCCTGCTCTGTGAAAGTGCTACGGTCCCCGCGGAAGGTAAATCCAGCCCTGTCCGAAATGTCTTTGCTTCAATGGAAATTCAATTTGAGATTAGACCCCCAGTAACAGAAGTTCATCAGCACAATAATTGGGCAAATGTTCAGTGTTGAATTAGAATAGCAAATAACCAATACTAATATTTGTTGTATTTACTCTTCTCCAGGAAATCAAAGCAACATTCTGACAAGGTGGGTGGCTATGTGGTGCTCGTGTAGTCAATCTGTTTAGGATTTCATGACGTCATGGAAACTGTTCAAACAGTAGATTGGCATTACGCCATACTATATGTTCGCAATAAACTCAAAAAAACCATGCGGTGTTCACCAAAACAATTAGGTCTATAATGAATCCAAGAAAAAGTCCCCTCGCCGCGTCAGTCTGTTCGCAATAAACTCAAAAAAATCATGCGGTTTTCACCAAAACAATTGGGTCTATAATGAATCCAAGAAAAAATAAGAATTCAAAACTGTCGAACCGATTATTGACGGCAAGGCACGGTCCGATATCTTAATTTTGTCCCGACAGCATATCAACTCAAAGCGAGAAACTTTTAGGTGTCCTTAATTTTGAAAATTATGACTAGCTATTCCAGTTACAAGTTCATATCCTGGATCGGGCAAAATAAAATTGTATACCCAAAACGGTAAGAGATATCACCGCCCCCCCCCCCCCCCCNCCCCCAAATAAAGCATACTGTTATGGGTTTATTATTTTCAATAATTGAAGAAATCAACCAAGAAAAGAATACCCCTCTCAAAATTCAATATTTTACATGTCAAGGTATGTAGGTAGATGTAGAATACTAAAATCAAATAAGAAATCCGCACCCTCCCCAGTACCACTTTTGCCGCATGGTGTTTACCCATCTTGATGAAATTTGTGTAGTCCCCATTTTGAACCTGAAACATATTAAGGTATCCTTAAAATGAAGGGAACCATTCTTCATAAACAGTTTCTCGGTAAATCATCATGCATTACACTCATCTTCCACTGAATTATATTTAATTCAGTCTTTCACAATTATTTCAATTCCACATAACATCATTCATTAATTAAAAAAAAGACAAATAGAAGCATGCTTTTCTTTTCATGCACTCTGTTACGATTAGTCTAGTTTATTTTATTTTTTTTTTCATGTGGAGCATACATATAAATTAGTGTTCCCATAATCAACAATTTACTATAAAAAACATAGCGTTTTGTAATGGCAGGGTGTCTACCAAATCGTCAAAGTGAAATTCCCTGACTTTTCCAGGTTTTCAGTCTACTTTTCCGGATTTTCCAGTGTACTTTTCAAGATTTGGTCTCCCCCATCTGCCTTCAAAAAACACAATAATGGGGCCCAGGGACCCCGAAAACTATACAGCAAATTTCCTTCATACCCTAAACACGTATGCCAAAATTTTAGAGGAAAAAGATAATAAGCACCGCAGGCGAAATTTTTCAGGAAAAGCATGTTCACGCATAAAATTGGCCATTAAGATAAAAAAAAACTCAATTTGAAAAATTCCCTGACTTTTGGCGTTTTTTCGACATTTTTTGCTAAATTCCCTGACTTTTCCAGTCTCCCAAAATTCCCTGACAATTCCAGGTTTTCCAGGATTTCCAGTCTGGTAGACACCCTGAATGGGAAATCTCGTCTTTTCCGTACATTAAACATGATATTAAATCACAAGTCTTTAATACCTATTACCGAATTCTAATATTCAAACTCCGCTGATCACACATACTCATAAGGTTCATCCAAACCTTTGGGGTAACCGGGGAAGTAGGTCGAGTATACTAGTAATAAATAAAAATGCATACAATAAAAAAGTCCGTCACATTTTAAAAATATATTTTCGTAAAAAAACAACAAAACATAGGATTTCCCTCTCTAGTGCGACTTGATGTAGGATAGAGGAGTGTACGTGAATAGTTTGTATTTTCCTTGCTGCGGAACTCCGCACAGCGCATCTTAGTCGAAAAGACCGAATCCCATGTCATCGTCAGAAGCATCAGATTCTTCTTTCTTCTCTGCCTTCTTCTCTTCTGTAAAAACAAAATAAAATATGGTGTGAACATCACACGACTTTCGTGATTTATAAAAATTCGGGCGTATACACTGTACAGTAGATAAAATTGACACAGTAAAAAAAAAATCATGGCTCTCACCGTTTTCTTTTTATGCCAGACTCGTGAAAACCGCTAAAAAATGGCAAAAAGCCACTAAGAGTAGATTCGATTTCCACCGTGTCATTTTGCATTCCATGCATAAAATTGATATTAATGGGCACCAAATTTTAAGCTCTAGCACTCTAACACCGTTCTCTTTTCAGGCAGGAACCGCCAAAAAGCGGCCGGAAACCGCTAAAAACCCAACGCCAACGGTAGATTACGCGTAGTCAAAGATGTCTCCGAGCAATCAATACATAAAAGTAATAATTTGAAGCTTACCGTTCTTCTTTTAGGCGGCATGAATTAAAACCGCTAAGAAGCGGAAAAAACCGCCAACAGTAACTTCGATTTCAAACAAAAGCTTCATGGTTCGTTCCGGGCATAAACTTGACGTACACCTAAATTTTCAAGCCTCTAGCACTTACCGTTCTTGAGATATCTTGTGTACAGACAGACACACACGGACCAATGGCTGAAACTCGAGATTTGGGCTCTTGGGGATGCCAAAACGTGTTTTGGCATTGAACATTTCAGCCCAATATAAAACTTTCATTTTATGAGATAAAGAAAGTAAAAATGTATCGATTGCGGGTCAGGTCAGTGCAAAACAAAAGGGCTATTTATTTGGAGTCAGTGCATAACTGCATGGAATAAACATTAAAAATTTCCACACACACAGTGTTATAGAATCCTTTTATTATTGTCTTAATTTTTCTTTAAAAAAAAATCGATTGTGTCGCTTACAGACAAATATCCCAGAGTATTATAGATGGCTATAATTGTCCATCTCTAATTCTTCTGCCAATGCGAACGCAGATACTACATTCAGAATACAATTTAGACATCACTGGCTGTCAGCCCCGAAAGATGGTTAAAATTGGAATTGTTATCATCATAATAAAGATCACAGAACATGGCAAAAGCAGTCTCGGCCGCGGCCTTGGATATAAATCAAATAACGGTATAAGAATTCCAGTGCGAAAATCTATTTCACTGTTTTTGTGAACCTCACTTTGAATCAGAAATAAAAATGTATCATCAGTGTGGACTCAGCCGAAAGATGGTGTTTGGTTTCATTCACATAATATAGCGTCTTATAAATAACTAGCTGCTTCGCTACGATTCTTATATTGCTATTTTTTGTTTTTCAAGGACAATGAATTTGGGGGAAAGTATGAGTCCACCTGTGCATCCTGTACATTGCAGCCTTAAAAAACTAAGATTTAATTTCAAAATCCTTGAAAAAGGGTAGTTCCATACTTGTACTCTACAGTAGGATGAAATCATGGAAATAACATTCAAGTCCCCTTGATGATTAAAATTTGGCCGGAGAATAATTCCACGTATCAGTCATACCATCCTTGGAAGCTTCATTCAGAATACAATTTAGGCATCATTAAATGTCAGCCCCGAAAGATGGTTAAAAATAAAATTGTTTTCATCATGATTAAGGTCCCAGGACGAAACATGGCAACCTCTCTACTTTTTTTTATAGATAAAACGGTGAGAAAACTAAAGCTAGTGGTAAACATTCGTTCAACTTGTTTTCTGATTTAAAAAAAAAAAAATTTTAAAGTTAAAAGTATATAATACATATGCATATTATACAAGACAAGACAGAAGGTTATATTTCAAGGGCGTCTTTTTGAAGATTTTCTACACCTCAAAAAAATCTGCGGAAGTGTTTTTATTTCCACGTTTTTTTAGAACATCTGCTTAAATCAGAAATGAAAACGTATCATCAGTGTGGACTCAGCCGAAAGATGGTGTTTGGTTTCATTCATCATGTTCAAGCAGTGTTACACAGAGAACGCTCCCCCATCCCAACGGAAATCTAAGTTCCATACAACTGACCTTTCAGCTGCCGCTCAAGGGACGATGCAACGTTTCTTTATTCAGAGTACAATTTTGGCATCATTCAGTATCAGCCCCGAAAGATGGTTATAAATAAGATTGTTATCATCATGGTAAAGAAACAACAAATTGTATATTGATTGGCCCCCTCTAAAGAATGTATTCTCGAGTAGCTGGGTATATAGTTCAGAAAAAAAAAAACAAGTTGTACATTGATTGGCCCCCTCTAAAGAATGTACTCTCGAGTAGCTGGGTATAGTTCAGTACATATTTTATTGACATTCAAATCCCAATTTTTCAAATTCCCGTGAGTACCATTTTTTTACCTTTCTGGTCCTATGAAGAGGAATGTTATAATAACGAGCTATTGGTCCGTGAGTGTCATTGATATCACAGACTGACCGACACGCGCGGACCATTCTATGACAGTTTTAATTATCAACGTCAGGGACACATTGGCCCGCGTCTCCTCCGAATGTCAAGTGGACTATTCTTTTAAGTTTTATACAATGAGCTTTTGCTTAAACTAAATTTAAACTCGTTTGAAGAAAGATTTTTTTTAAACATCCGTTTAAATCAGAAATGAAAATGTATCATCAGTGTGGACTCAGCCGAAAGATGGTGTTTGGTTTCATTCATCATTTTCAAGCAGTGTTCACACGGAGAGAAGCAACTCTCCGCTCCTCTGGACTAAGAATTCCCCATTCAAATGAATGATTTGATTGAAGCCCCGAAAAAACCCCATCAAATAAATAAAATTAATTGAATGGCGTACCAAATTCAACAGTGTGCTACATGGTTGAATATTAACCCGTCAAATTAGAAAAATAAGAATCTAGCGTGTCATCTTAACACAAAATATAAAAATCAGCAGTGGATTTTTTTTATTTTTTTTTTTACAATTTTACCTGAGACAGAACGAAATAAAAATTTACGGTAAAAGAATAATGGTGAGAGAAGGCAGAACGATCTGCTAGGCGTATTAATTGCAACAAAATGTACTCATTTTCTGTTTAAAATATTATGCAAGGTAATATTTTGAACAGCAATATCCCCACATTCTTCAGTAGAAGCCTTTACGAAGATTTCCTACCTCTAGAAGCATACAGATAAATATTTTTATTTCCAAGATTTTTTTTTTTTTGTGAACCTCACTTTGAATCAGAAATGAAAATGTATCATCAGTTTGAACTCAGCCGAAAGATGGTGTTTGGTTTCATTCATCATGTTCGAGTGTTCACAGAGAGATAGGTAACACCCCGGCCCCAACCGACGGAAACATAAAAATCATGCAGCTGACCCTTAAATAAAGATTCAGAGTACAATTTTGGCATCATTCAGTATCAGCCCCGATAGATGGTTATAAATAAAATTGTTATCATCATGGTAAATAAATATCCCCACATTCTTCAGTAGAAGCCTTTACGAAGATTTCCTACCTCTAGAAGCATACAGATAAATATTATTATTTCCATTTTTTTTTTTTTTTTGTGAACCTCACTTTGAATCAGAAATGAAAATGTATCATCAGTTTGAACTCAGCCGAAAGATGGTGTTTGGTTTCATTCATCATGTTCAAGTATTCACAGAGAGATAGGTAACACCCCGGTCCCAACCGACGGAAACATAAAAATCATGCAGCTGACTCTTGAAAAAAGATTCTTTATTCAGAGTACAATTTTGGCATCATTCAGTATCAGCCCCGAAAGATGGTTATAAATAAAATTGTTATCATCATTGTAAAGAAATAGCTAATTTTTCATTGTTCGGCTGCCTCCGAAGGGTATGATTTTGAACCGCAAGGTGGTGTTCATAAAGCGAAATTCTGAGACATGAACTTATTAAATTTTTGCATCATTTTCGTTAATGAAACACTAGCTCACAAATGACAACAGCCAGATATTTAGTTTAAACAATAATATAAATGAATATTAATAGTGAACATACCTTTCTTTTCTTCAACTGCTGCAGGGGCGGCGGCTCCTGGAGCGGCTGCTACAGCACCACCACCAGATGGCATTGAAGCCAATTTTTCTTTTCCTACAATGAAAATATCATAAGGATAACATAGATAGATGTAACCCTACTAAAAAATGGTACTTCTGCGTGTTGGAATTCCGTAGTTTTATTAGAGAAAAAAATAAGTAATGAACTAAAATTTTGAACACTTTCAGAAGTACCGATTGATTGGTGGAGAGAAAACAAAACACATGTTTTTAATATGAAATCTGATAAGCGATCCTTAAACAAGTAGAAAATAATTGGTATTTTTCAAAGTACGGTAAACAACTGAAAATCGGTCTCTGACAAATTTACGACAGATGATATCGGCCCTTAATAAATAGGTATAGAAATTAAAATTTTGACGTGTAATAGAACCTAGTTAAGAGGTAGACTTGTATTTCAGTATTTTTGTGGAGGGGGGGGGGGNGGGGGGGGGGGTCACTTATTCTTCAAACATTAAAATACAAATCTTCTGTAAATAGAAATATATTTTAATAGGCTTGGAGAAATTCAATTTAAAATTGGAACCTTGAATATATCAAAAGCGTATGTTTTATCTACAAAATTATAAACAAGTACCTAGTCATTAAGCTCAAGGGGGACAAATTATTTTTACTAACATGGCCACCATTCTTCAGTGTTTACTTCTAAACCAGCAATGGTACCAGACAGATATTATTACTATTTTTTTTTTTTTTTTGAGCAAGTTACAAACTTAAAATGTTGTTTAATATAATTTAAAAAGGCTTTTTAAACGTTTTAGGGGTGGGAGATTAATTAATTCACTTCAATTTTAATTTAATTTGAAAAAAAAAAAAAAACTTTTTCTTCCGTATTTATTGAACTATTGAATATTTTGAACTGAAGCAGACATAGTTGTACCAATATGAAATAAGTGCAGTGCAAGTTTGTTTATTTTATCAATATAAGCGTTTAGATGAACGTCCCCCCCTCCCCCGAGAGTTTTTGATTTTGATCGGCCATGCCTCGATTAAACTTGTTCTTCTATAAAGTCGCTCCCTAAAAACTCTTGCGCTTTCTCCAAAGTTTTGTCGATTTTCAAGCAATAAAATTGTAAACATTTGAAAGTGAGTTTTCTCGTATTTTCCACCATTTAATCGTGGAAATTAACCTTCTACTTTCAATTAATCATATTTTAAGTTAGGTTAGTTGCTCAGAAAAAAAATAAGAGTATCTGCCTGGTCCCCCAGCAATAAATGCATCCTACCTGCAGCAATAACTTCTTCAAGATTTTTGCCTTGCAATTCTTTCAGAACGATCTTCAGTTTTTCAGCATCTGATTCGATTCCCACAGAACTCAAAATCTTTTCAACATCTCCCTGAGCAGGAGATTCTTTGCCAGAGAGGGCAGCCAAAAGATACGCAGCCACGTAACGCATTCTGAAATAAAACAAATTCAAGTTGATTGAAGGTTTCTAGTGTGAGCAAATCTTAAAAGGACATTAAAAAAACTACCGTGTAGATCAGAATTAGAGTGAAAACAGTTTGTCTATCAATTTATTATCTTTCTTTAGCATATCTCAAAGGTGAAGAAACATGAATTAATCCATTAAATAAGCGTTCGTGTCATGGAAAATTGATGTACATTCCAGCGAGACATGGCCGTAAACACTCTCGTCTAACTAATACCTGGTTCAGGATTTATTAATATTTGATCTCTCCTGAGAAGTCTATAATGAGATATATTGATACCAGGAGACGCTAAAGTAATTTGATAGTAGAACGGTAAAGTAAATTTAAACCTACATCTATTTAGAGATTTTAGAGGGATGAGCTATCCTGTTAAAGCTACGCCAATAAATTACTAGAAGGGGCAATGTTGATAAAACTTTAATCATCAATGTCTAACGTTGAAGGCCAACAAAATGAGATAAGTACAGATAAACACTATCGAACGAAACTAAAACACCTTGAACTTTTTTACTCCATTATGAATTAGCTGAATATTACTGAGGCCTATTAGGTTACCCTGTTACTCATGGTGACCCATTAAGATCAACAGATCACAGTATACCGGCTCAGTTGCATCGGTACAAAAGCATGAACAAAATTCATACAAAACAGGTGTCAATCGACTAATTTATGATAATCAAAAGCACTCTATGATTAAAAATGTTGTAGTCTGAAATTAAGAGAACAACTAGATTTCTCCAAAATAACCGGATTGGGTGGATAAACAAGGATAAAAGTTGAGCTTGACCGGATAATGATAGAGTAGATATCAACCACGACATGGCCATAGGGAAAACCTTTTTGTAAAAATTCAAGAACGACGAGGGAAGCAATTTACTCAGGTAAGATTTGGCAGAAATACAAACTATTATAATTTAAATTACAATAAATAGAAGGCATTTACTTACTTAAGTCAAATTTATGACACGAGACGTGATCAACGAAAATGATTTGAAAAATATTGACTTCTACCGTCGGCGACCGGAGTGTATTTGATTTGTTTCTGTTTTGATGAATTGTTGTTTGTTTGACAAAAAAAAAAAACACGAGTGCGGCATATGACAGAGCATCCTGGACAGGAAAAAATCCCTTTTTCCCAAATCCCACCACTTTTAATCCCATGATATCCATAATATTTCTCCCCTTTTTAGTCACTTTCAAAGTGTCGTGCTCAAGCAATATTGCTCATCAAGGCATGGCCATAAAAACGTTTCCCAACCTGTCTGGAGGGGTTAAAATATGTCAATAAAGCTAACAAGTAAACATAAAAAGTTAAAGACAAAACAAAAGAGGCGACGGAGAGATATTCCAAATTGCAAGCCGCAAATGGGATAAATCCCGCGTGTTCGAAAATCCCCCGTTTCTTGTCTTGGATTCTCTGTCAGATGCAGCTTTCAAACATGGAAAAATCCCACGTTCAAAATATTTTTCCTGCTTGGGGAAAAAATGTTTGCTCAAGCAATAAAGACATGGCCGTAAAAACGTTTCCTAACCTGGCGAGGGAGGTTAAAATTGTCAATAAAGCTAACAAGTAAACATAAAAAGTTAAAAACAAAACAAAAGAGGAGTGGAAAAAATAAAAATATGGTTGGTCGGATTTTTCCCGTGATGTGTCACGCCGCACGCGACAAAAATCCCACAACGGTTCTCCCCGGGAAAAATTTTTCCCGGAGAACCGCAAAGAAACGAATCTGCCTCTGGGGAGAAATTTAATTTTTATCGTTTTCCTTTTTTTTTCCTTGATAACAAATATCCTCCCAGAAAACACTTCATGAATAACTAAGTGCTCTTTCTTCCTTTGAAAATTCAACCAATGATCCCGGAATGCGAAACCACGCTCTTGAGCACTCTTAGTTGTTCTGATTTTAAAATATTCGAGAAGTTGAAAAAATGAAACAAAAACGCCACGTTCTTGACCATTGCACACTCAGAAGTTCTGATTTTAAAGTATTTGAATTTCTTTTTCAAAATCTGAATTAAGGGCAATCAAAGGCAAATACAGACAGAAATTATTCGCCAGATATTTTCTACATGATTAGATCATTTTCCAAAGTATATTTGCCAAACAGAGTGGTCTAATGTCATAACACAGGAATTGGCACCCAGGAGACCCGGGTTCGATCCCCAGCGAGGTCGGAATTTTTAAGGTTTACAAAATTTTCAAGGATGCACTCAGATTTGAGGGGGTACAATTTATTGAGTAGTCAAGTCGATTAGCCGTTATATGACTATTTTGTATTTTTATGATCTGACCTCAAATTAGTAATTTTAAATTCGGAATGAAAAATGTTATTTATATAATGTTACAATTTTATAAAGTTTTCCCACGCTTCGCTATGGTTACGAAATCCAACAACAATTTCGAGATCGCGAAAATAAAGTTTCTCAATATTAGATTTTTCGTGGAACCGACCCCCAGAGTGAACACAGGCCCTATTTAGAAAAGTCAATATTTTACTCAAGGACTTTTTGTACTACGGAACACATTTGTATCCAATTTCAGCTTTCTCGCCCATCCCGAAGTGATACTTCTCAATTCCGATTTTTCGGTGGTGAAAACCGGCCATAAATCGGCCAGAAACAGGAAAATTTTAATTTTTATATTTTTTATAGAGTTCTTATATACTATTTTGTGTGTGTGTGTGGGGGGGGGGGCTTAAGTTTGCCCAGAAATAATTGCAAAGAAACTCGCTACAAAGCGTCATTTTTGCGGTAGCTTGCTTCCACTTGAACTTTTGATTTTTTTTTCCTTTCTTATTACGCATCTTTATACTAAAAGGGTCCTGGTACCAAATTTTAAGTCTCTAGCTTAAGCTATCGTGAAGCTACTTTGATTATCAGTCAGTCAGTGAATCAGTAAACGAACTGGGCTTTGCGTTTTTTAAGAATAGATAGATAGATTAAAAATCTGGTGTGAAAATCACACGACTTTCCTTATCTATATAAAAAAAGAATAAAGTAATGTAATGGGCTGAAATTTTCGATGTCGAGTTTTCAATGCCAAAACACGTTTTGAAGTTCCCAGAGCGGAAATATATTTATATATTACACTTCGTATTATACTTCAACCTAAGTTGTATTTTTCAATTTCTTGTATGAAATTGATATGAATTTCAAGCAAATTTCAAGCAGGGTATGCGAAAATCGCTAAAAAGCGGCATAAAACCGCCAACAGTATATTCTTTAAAATTGACATAAATATCAAATTTCAAGTCTCTAGCACTTACCGCTCTTGAGATATCTTGTTTACAGACACACGCACACGGACCAATGGCTGAAACTCGAAATTTGGGCTCTGGGGACCTCAAAACATATTTTTAATAGAATATTTCTGAAGTTCAAGAATCAAAAAGAAACCAAAACACTTGTCCCAGAGCATCCATCATACCCTTTGCTGTCTTCTGATCTCTGATATATTCAACACATATATTCAACATATACAACATATACACTGTACAATGATGGATCGGGCTACAGCATCTTCTTTTTTCTTGATGTCTTCCGTATTACTGAGCACATCTTCTACTCCTTTGGCCTTCAACAAAATTTAGACACGAAACCGCCAACTTGAAAAATTTTCTCCATCAAAATTAGGAAACTTTTTGAAATCTTCCATCCCGGAACACAACGGGAACAAATTTATAACAAATCAACAGAAATAACAGTGGACAGGCTGGGCCCACAACCTATTAAAAATAGAATATTGGAACACAATTTTGTGTGATCAATTTGGAAATTTTATTTAGGCTGACTTTTTATAAACCAAACTTTTATTGGCTGAACATTATCAAATAATATTATCCTTGGCCTCTAACAGTTTTGGCATTGAAAACTCGACATCGAAAATTTCATCTTTTTTATAGGATAAGGAAAGTAAAAAGGGGAAAATATTAAGGATATCAGGGGATTAAAAGTGGTGGGATTTTGAAAAAAGGGATTTTTATTGTCCAGGATCTCTGTGATATGCTGCACTCATACTCCTTTGTTTCTTTTTTGTTTTTTTTTGTATACCTAGGTATTTAATCTTTAATCAATTATTTATCTTTTCTTTATCTCTTTTTCTCTTTAATTAGTTAATTACTTTAATCACTTTATTATCAATAGTACCTTGATAATTAATAGTAAATTAGCAATATGTAATATTGTCTGGTAACCTATTTGTCGTAATTGTAGTTTTTTCTTATCACTTATGAGCCTTTTCTGCTTTTGTTTGAATTTCATCAATGTATACAGATAAAATTGATAAGAAAATTTCAAGAAGAACTTTTGTTTTATCACCAAGCACGACACTATATTTTTGGTGAACTTTGACATTAGGATAATAGGTAATATCTAATATAAAATGATAACCTAATCTGGTTTTATTTACGTGTTTTTTTCCTTTGTTTGAGAGAAAAAAACTTTTTATTCCTTATATAATAGAGATTATTACCATAAAATACGGTCTGAATGTTGCACATATTGGAAGAGAACAAAACATTAATAAAGACATTGGTTTCGAGTACAACTATTTTTGGTAAGCGAATACGTAAATAAACCTGATAATATACGCAGTTATTATATTATTAACTAGCAGACTTTCAGCACTTTGCTAGGCACTTTCAAGGAATGACTGTGCTGCTGTCGTATCCTCAATAATTTAAAATGGTTTGCTACCCATGGTTAGATAAGGCACTAAAAATTCTAATTCATTAATAAACTTTAATCCTCTCTCCTCCCTGTGTTATGTACGCAATCATGTAACAAAAAAAAAAAAAATAGTGTGAACAAGGAAAACCATGCTTTGTCTTAATTCGCTTGGATTTGAATTTTGAATCAACAGTCCTTTACCAACTGAGCTGCAGAGGCTGCCACTAATATCATTGTGTTTGCCCCAGGTAATTTTTTAGTAATTGGGTTGCCCAAATTAGTAAACGGTTTGTGCATAATAAGTGTCCATATTAAGTATCATCAGAATCAGACGAAGTGTTCAGAAGCTATCGTAAATATTGGAGTTGAAGCTAGACCTCACATCCATCAGTAAATATGGTTTAACGAGATGTGGCAATTCTATAAACGGACTGTTAAAACGTAAAATTTGTCTTCCCAATATACTTTTTCCCTGTCTAGAACACCCTATAAATCATTTTCTGACATTCGCTTCTGTCAGCTTATTGGGAACTTGCGTCGAATTTGCTTTCACCGCTTCTATACAATGAAATCTTGTCCAGTTTGTTTCCTATTTGGAAGTGGATAGAGTGATAAAGCTGGTAGAATATTTCCAGCACTGCTTGGAGAAAGCTCTTATTAATCAAATATTGTGATTATGAAATAAAGATTCTTTGCCTTATCTTGCAAAGAATATCTTCACAGACAAGGCGGACTGAGCTAGCGCACTGTAATTTTGCAGCATCCGGAACATTCTTTTCCACAAATTAGTTCTTTGACCTTTTTTTACGGAGTCTTAAACCATAAGAAATTAAGGAACTACCTAATTTTTAATTTCCTTCAGTTTGACACTCAATACATTTGTGAATGTTCTGAAGAAATGGATTACTCAATTAACACAAGACCATTGTTGGACCAAACTGAAACAGATGAGACAAACAGTGAATCAGATGACGTTCAAAATGATCCAACCGTGGTTACCAAAGATGTGAAGCCATTATTTAGAATGAGTATATCAAAGGATAGGTAAGTTATTAGTAGATCCCACTTACGTTCAAAATGATCCAACTGTAGTTACCAAAGATGTGAAGCCATTATTTAGAATGAGTATAACAAAGGATAGGTAAGTTATTAGTAGATCCCACTTACGTTCAAAATGATCCAACTGTATTTACCAAAGATGTGAAAAATTATTTAGAATGAGTATACCAAAGGATAGGTAAGTTATTAGTAGATCCCACTTACATTCAAAATGATCCAACTGTAGTTACCAAAGATGTGAAGCCATTATTTAGAATGAGTATAACAAAGGATAGGTAAGTTATTAGTAGATCCCACTTACGTTCAAAATGATCCAACTGTATTTACCAAAGATGTGAAGCCATTATTTAGAATGAGTATACCAAAGGATAGGTAAGTTAATAGTAGATCCCACTTACGTTCAAAATGATCCAACTGTAGTTACCAAAGATGAGAAGCCATTATTTAGAATGAGTATACCAAAGGATAGGTAAGTTATTAGTAGATCCCACTTACGTTCAAAATGATCCAACTGTGGTTACCAAAGATGTGAAGCCATTATTTAGAATGAGTATACCTAAGTATAGGTAAGTTATTAGTAGATCCCACTTACGTTCAAAATGATCCAACTGTAGTTACCAAAAATGTGAAGGTAAGTTATTACTCAGTAGATCCCACTTGCTTCGTCAGACAATTTAGAACTTTTAGGAGCATGGCCTTCCGGTGAGGTTAATATTTTTGGATCAGATTTTTATAATCCATGCCATAAAATTTTCAAAGCTCACCCATTAGTGGTAGCATCATCATATCCGATGGATGTATGAGACTGAGACTCTAAATAAGTAGTTGTCTGCTTCTATAGCTTTTAAATATTATAATACACCTCTTTGAAGGATGGATTTATGGAGTATTGTAAGCCTGGAAGTTAACTGAGCGCAACATTTGTTTGTATAATGGTCCGTAACACATAAAAAACTTTGCGAAGCAATCTGACAATCAGTGTGATTCGATCTCTCCTATTATGAAGGATCATCCGAGAATGCAACCAAACCCAAAAATGGATCGCAGCCTGAGTAATAAGTCAAATATAATAATAATAAGTATAACGAATCCATATATTTCGGGAATCGTATATTTCAATTTTTTTAAGATTTCATAAATGTTGTGGTCCTAGTAAGGTAGAAGAGTTAGTTTGTATTGAGAGATACATGGCGACAAAAACAATATACAAAACCCAAAATTTTGTCTTCAGGTTTTGGAGACATATCCCTTTTTATGTTTATTGATTCAAGTTTATTTCTCATATTTTGCAGATTCAACATTGCCCACATAATTTTCTACTTGTTGGGCGTGGTAGTTCTACTCCCGTGGTTCTATTTCATCAACGCTAACGGGGTGAGTGTCCTTTGAAATATAACTTGCTTATCATTAATGATCCCTTCTCACCTTATGTTAAATATGTATTCGGAGTGAGTGTCCTTTGAAATATAACTTGCTTATCATTAATGATCTCTTCTCATCTTATGTTAAACATGTATTCGGGGTGAGTGTCCTTGAAATAATGATCTCTTCTCACCTTATGTTAAACATGTATTCGGGGTGAGTGTCCTTTGAAATATAACTTGCTTATCATTAATGATCTCTTCTCATCTTATGTTAAACATGTATTCGGGGTGAGTGTCCTTGAAATAATGATCTCTTCTCACCTTATGTTAAACATGTATTCGGGGTGAGTGTCCTTTGAAATATAACTTGCTTATCATTAATGATCTCTTCTCACCTTATGTTAAACATGNAAAAAAAAAACACACCCCAAAACTAGGTTCAAAATTCTGTGTTCAACTGATTCTTCCAGTCGAAAGAGTCCAATTTCAAATCTGTTATGCTTACGACACGTTAGCAAAATCGAACGACGCATCCACACCAATTCTGTTTATCTGATCAGTCGAACGATGCCGATTGGCGTAATGTGTATTAGGTACTTCTATCATTCAGAAACTTACTTCCTATACTCGTGTGTTTAAAAAAACTTGGAACATCAGCCGGATAATATCTGATGATTTTTACTATTTCATCAAGCTTCAAACTGGAATCTATCGACACAAAATGACCATGATCTTCGAAATCTCTGCGATTATATACATTTTTAAGGATGTCAAATATATCAACCAGGCGCTGGAAAGGGCTTCCAGGTCTAAAAATAGGACGATAGGATTCGAAATACGCATGCATATCAAATTGTTGCGCTGCAACTTTACGTCGAACATATTCATGGTAGAAACTAAAAAAATATAGAATTTAAATTTAGATATTTTATAGAAGTACTTGCTGTTTCATCCGTGCTTTGCTACGGCCTATAGATTGGCGCCTTAGAGACATGGCCGTTCCGTTTAGGCGCAAACGATTATGTTTGAGAAAAAAGACAGCCATTTTGAATAAAGTGTACTAACTAGGCCCCTTCACATAGAAACACGTTGATACATTTTTTTAAAAATATGAATACCATATTTTTTATACATTTCAATAAAATTGGTTATGTGGTTTGAATTTTAGAGATTTGCTCCAAAAAAAACTGTTCGGGGCTCTAAGGGCGCCCCTGGCTCTGATATCGAGAAAAAGAAAAGTATAGGTTTTCTGGACTCCATGGCTCCAAAGTTTTCCGAAGTTAAAAAATTACCCAAAATATTAAAAATATGGACGATTTTTTAGGCCAGAATTTTCTGTAGGATTACAATACTTATCTTTATATATAAAACGCAATGTCCTGATTGACTGATCAACGTAGAGCCGAAACTATTATTGCTATTAATGACTTGAAATTTGGCAGGGACCTTCGTTGAACCATGTAAGTGTGCACTAAGAAAGAATTTTGCAAAATTTTAATTTTTAAGTGGCAGAAATCGCGAAAAGTAAACAATCCCCATAAGAAATACATTGGAGCGAGAGAGATGGCATGATACATGTATATACATACATACAACAGCGTACACGCCTACTTTCAAATTTTCGAACCATGATATGTATACCACATGTTTTTCTTTCATTTAGGCAATAACGTACATTCTTCAACTTATTCAAGAAGAATATTAAACACCAATAAAATTTAGTTTTTAAATGTATAGGTACCTTAAAATTATTGTTTATAATATAAAAATGTGATTTCATTTAAAATATGCACGGCCGACGGCGCGATCGGGGGATGCTATTTATACGTATGTTTTAAGCTACGTAGGATCCAAAAAAGACTGCACTTTTTCCACTTGACGTTGGTATGTAGGTCCCAGAGTGCGGTGTATAATATAAGGGGGCGGCGCGGCGGACGAACGGAATGTTTTCGATTTTTGGATTCCCGTATCTAGATACGTAAAACATCAAAATTTTGGAGGCGTAATTTTTCTGGTAATCTTCCAAATTTTCACCGTTATACTTCATTTTTGTTTCAGTATTGGATGTACAAGCTGAGAGATCTTCCTAAGAATATTACGGAAATTGATGTCGCCTGGTATGCGTTATTTCCAGGTGCTCAGGAAGACAAAGGATCTAATCTTCAAGCGGACTTCATTTCCTATCTGAGCATTGCATCTACTTTGCCATCTCTAATCTTTATGATTCTGAACACATATTTAGCTAGCAGGCAAGTATGAGGGAAACACTGATACATTTCACAACATTGAACACATTGTAATCGATCATTTCAGAAACTTATGGTTCATGGATGTTGCGAGGCTTCTTTTTTTAAAATAAAAAAATGCTGCGCTTTCACAGCTGCAGATAAAGTTCTTCTTTTGACAGGAGAATGTACGAACTGATAGATCTTCCCAAGAATATTTCAGAAATTGACGTCGCCTGATATACGTTATTTCTTGGTACTCAGGAAGACAGTATCACCATTGGAGTCAGTAAAATGAATTAATAATTAAAGAAAGAATATCATGTAGCTTACGGTAAATTACCTTTTTCATTGCAACTTATTATCTTGGAAAGTATTTGAATTAACTTTACTAGTCCAGATAATTGTACTAAAAGAAATATGTTGATACGAGGTCACTGAAACTAGTTTGACGACCTCTGACTGCAACTGTGATGGTATGCGTTCCAGATCTTTCTGGCGCTTAGATCCAGGACGTGGTTCTACGCACTAGGACGTGCAGTCTTTGTTTGATGGAGGGTTCTGTTGTGAATCGTTGACTCTTCTACTCATACGCTATTTTATGATGTCGTTATTTCTTCGTTTCAGAATTTCCATCAGTATTCGTCTGGTAGGCTCACTCATTGTCATGCTCGGACTGTTCATAGTGACTACTACTTTTGTCAAAATTAACACCGATCACTGGCAGGACACTTTCTTTTTGATTACCTTGTTGACAGTAGTTCTATTGAACGTTGCCAGTTCCATAATGCAAGGTAATTTCTAGACAATTCCTGGACGAGACAAACTAGGCCTGGGAGGAAAACTTAATTATTATTTCACCGAATAAGAGGAGAAATGCTCTAAAAATAGGTTAACAATGGTATAACCTCCCAGGCCGTTTCGCTGTACCCAATCAACAACAGCAAATTATCTCGAGATTTACCCCGATAAAACCAGAGACCCCGGGCTTGCTCTCATTTGCATACGCACCAAGCCCATCATGGCCTAAATTCTGTGATCTGACTGTTGTATCCAATGTGGTAAATCCTTGTCTAAAAAATCTGTTGTGAACATTATACGACTTTCCTTATCTATAAAAAAAGAAGAAAGTATTGTAATGGACTGAAATTTTCGATGTCGAATTTTCAATGCCAAATACTATTATATATTACATGCTTCTTTGCATATACTTCTTTGCACAACCTGAAAGATACAACCTAAGTTGTATCTTTCAATTTCTTATATGAAATTGATATGAATTGGCACCAAAGTTCAAGTTCTAGCTCTTTCCATTCTAGCTTTAGGCGGAACCGCCAAAAAGTGGCCTTTAACCGCTAATTGGCGGCCAACAATATATTACACTACATCCTGAGTTGTATTTTTCAATTTCTTGTATGAAATTGATATGAATAGGCACCCAGTTTATAAGTCTAGCTATTAACGTTCCCATTTTAAGCAGGATTTGCTAAACTCGGCATGTCAACGGTGTATTCGATTTCCACCGAAAGCTTATTTTGCCGTTCATGGCATAAATCTGACATACATACCAAATTTCAAGTCTCTAACACTTGCCGTTCTTGAGATATCTTGTTGACAGACAGACACACGGACCAATGGCCGAAACTCGAGATTTGGGCTCTGGGGACCACAAACAGTATTTTGGCATTGAAAACTGAACATCGCAAAATTTCAGCCCATTACAATACTTTCCTTTTTATAAGATAAGGAAAGTAAAAATGAGTTTTCTTGGAATATTCCGACACCCGGTTTACCGCAAACACCCTTTGTTTTTGTTTGTGGGCCCATCAACCTGCGATTTGATTTGAAAGTGTTCAAATCATAACATCACTGTTTACTTTACATTAGCCTTTTGTGACGTCTGTCAAAAATTGAAGAACTTGGAATTTATTGACATCCGGTATACCTCAAAACCCTTTGTTTTTTGTTTGTCGGCCCATCGAACTGCCCATCTGATTTTTTGATACTAGATACATTCAACTAGTATCAAAAAATCAGCACATTTCACTAGAAAAACTCAATTAATAAGGTAATTTGATATATGCTATTCTCAAAGTTTTACCCTGTATAACGCAAAAACTGTCCATTTTTCCCCCTTGGGCCTAAGTATTGACACTCTTAATCTACACCATAAAGGCAACCGAAATTTCAGCAAATTTTACCGAAAACCCAGTTCCTATCTTTTTGTGTGGAGTCATGAAAGAAACAGGCTATATTGAAAACCAAGGAGTAAACAATGTATCAATCACAACAATATAATAATCAACAAGAACATCGTAAACTGAGAACTGTTGTTGCTGTAGCGGTGTACCTCTCAAAACCAACTGTACTCGCTATTATAGTTTCAAGTGGATATTAGGGTACCAAAAAGTTTTGATGACCCTTGATATGTCGTTACAGATCATCCAAGGTGCATAGAACCCGCCATCCTGAGCACGTCCAAAATTTCTTAATGTCGGCAGATGATAAATTTCTCGCATTTTTTTTTTCTTTTCATTTCAGGTGCTTTGTTTGGACTCGTAGGACAGTTTCCTTCTCAATTTATAGGGGCAAGTGTAAGCGGTCAAGCACTGGGAGGTGTTTTTGCTGCTATATCTTGCATCATATCACTTTATGTTGCAGCAAGTCCCATTACAAGTGCATTTGTCTACTTTGTCATGGCTGATGTTTGTATTTTCATGGCGATAATAGCTTACATTTATTTGACTAAAACAGTAAGTATTTTTTTGTTTGCAACAAAGAGTTTTCAGTGCTACAGCCAGGAAAGGGGAGGAGTTTATTTTGATTATAAAAACATGGTGAAAATGTAACATAAGAGCGCTTTCATCATTATATTTGTTTCAACAAGGAAGATAAAGTCTAGTACGACACTACTCGCCATGTTCTACACAGGATAACAAACGTGTAGTTAATATGTAATCTTTGTGTGGTGTGCTCAGATTTCGTTTACAGGGTAATGTATCGGTGATATTACCATCCAAATAAATGGTACGGAAAATCGTACTAGACTTTATCTACCTTGTTTCAAATAAAATTGTCAACTTTCGACTATTGTCTCTGTTCTGTATTTTACATACTATCGATAGTCAATGTTTAATAGTATGTAGAATTTTATTTTGAAAATTCCCATTCTTGGCATGGTTGTCAATTTTTACTTTTCATATCCTTTACCAGTAAAAGGAAAGTATTTTCGATGTAGGGTTTGCAATACCAGAACACGTTTTATCGGGACCTCAAATGTCGAGTTTCAGTCCGTGTGTGTCTCGGTCTGTCTGTCCATGAACAAGATATCTCAAGAATGGTAAGTGCTATAGACTTATGTTGATTACTTATGCTCCGCTCCGTGGCTTTTGTCCAATCTACCTTTGACAACTTTTAACTGTTTTTGGGGCGATACATCAGAAGAATCTGGTGTGAAAAACACCAGGTCTTTACCTAAACATGCATATGTATTGTGTAACATAGGTAGATAGGTACTTAGCTGACGAATCGAGGAGGAAGATTCGCCCCGTCTGAACGTACTTTTAGCCAAATCTCTCCTATCTGCAATCTGACACTGTTTTGTTTTTTAATTTCAGAATATTTACAAATTTTATCTAAAACAATCTGCCATTCTGGTGTCCGAAAGATACGAACCAGTACCCATCAGCACATCGGCAACTTACAATACCACGACATCGCCAATTCAAACAGCTCATATTGATTATATAGTCATTGTAAAAAAGGTATTTATTGAATGCTGCTTGTTGGGGGATAGAACATAAGAGCCTCCAAGGAATGCAAACCGCATTTTACATCTTCTCATACGTTTACACAAGTCTGTATCATGCCTATTTTTTGAATGCGGCTTGTTGGGGGATAGAACACAAGAGCCTCCTAGGAATGCAAACCGCATTTTACATCTTCTCATACGTTTACACACGTCTGTATTATATCTATTTATTGTGGTATTTTTATTTTTAGTCTATTCGCAAAAACTACCGACTCATAAATGGCCAAATGAAAAAAATCACCATTTGTACCCCCTATGGGACGTATCACAAAAAAGTTTATTGGACATATCACACAGACAGACACATACACTCGAAGTGAAACCCGAAATTTGGGCTCTGGGAAACTCAAAACGTATTTTGGCATAGAAAACTTGCAATCAAGATAGGGAATCTCGTACGATGTCCACCCTACTTGGCAAAAACGTTTGCCAAATAAGTCAGTATAGCTTTTCCATCAGAACTTCAATACAGTGAAATTTTCTGGAATTGTCATGTCCGATATCAAATTAAACGTGCTTTTTGACACACATTTTAAGTTCGGTTATTTCGAGTAAATTCTTCAATAGAGGTGAAATGGTGGGGAAGCTGCACTATTATGCTTCATGGATACACTCGAGACATAAGTTCTATATATATATGAATCAGAATGATTGAGGTCAAAAATTATTAACATGCAAAAATGCATTTTATCCAGTGTAAAACTCTAAAATTTTTGGGGTGCTTGTGACCCCCTAAAATCACCCTAAAAATAATTAAATCCAAATACTCGTAAAACACCTAAAAATAATTAAATCCAAATACTCGTAAAACACCATATTATCTAATAACTTGATAATTTCTAAAATAAAGCTCTGAAATAACAATGTCCAATAGGTC
Organism: Pachypsylla venusta; assembly: GCA_012654025.1. Taxonomy (NCBI): domain Eukaryota; kingdom Metazoa; phylum Arthropoda; class Insecta; order Hemiptera; family Aphalaridae; genus Pachypsylla; species Pachypsylla venusta. The sequence goes on from CM022881.1 coordinate 7,699,007, forward strand.
AAGACATGAAATTTCACATGTTACTTCACTTAAAAGACATGTCCCCCAGGTGAAAATTCAAAAATCATGGAGCCCATATGGGACTTTTATTTAAGTTATTACAATAGGTATGAGCAATTTTTCATAATTTTCTGAAACCCTGTTATATAAATAGCATTAAATCTATTAACTGATAAAAATAGTGACAGAAAAATAATAATAATACCTATAAAAATTAATCCATAAGGTTTTTGTTAAGAAATTCATATTTTTTTGGCATTTTTTTTTTTTTTTAAAATTCTTTCCTCCTCCTTACAAGATTTGATTATCACTGAGTGATGGAAATTGCCAGTATGCTCTGATCGCGTTATACCTCGGTAATAATATGATAGGTAACTAATGTAAAAGTCAGATTAATTCTCATTTTTTCTCTCATCTTCTCGAAACGAAGTTTGTCGGGTACTCAGCTAGTTATAGATAAATAATGAATTGCACAAGGGCCTGCACGTTCCCCGGGCCCGGTTTTCTTGTCTGCGGCCTTGCCTGTATGTATTAAATGATGACGATTAATTTTATTTGAACGGATGTCTCGTACATCTGGCTACCATCGAACACATTGATGTCACTATTCATGGATGTTTATTTTTTTCAGATCTGGGTGCACGGTTTATCTGTGTGTCTCTGTTTCCTCGTATCTCTTGCATTGTATCCAGCAGTCACAGCTTTGGTACGCTCAACAAGTACAGAACAAAATGACTGGACAACTAAATACTTTTCACCGGTTATTGCATATTTGGTGTTCAGTGTTTGTGACTACTTGGGACGACTAGTGGCTGGCTATTTACAATGGGTAAGTTTGGAGAGGACAGTCCAGGCCCGTACCCAGGACAGGGTTTTAAGGGTTCAACCCCCCCCCCTGAAATGTTTGAAAAGGTTTGATTTTTCTTATAATCCCTCTATGGAAAAAAATACATGAAAACACCCCCGAAATAAAANCCCCCCCAAATAAAATCCTGCATACGGGCCTGGGACAATCCAATCACTTACATTTGGTGTCCAATACCACAATGCGTGGAAGACTAAATCTCATTAAAATCTGCCAAGATCGAGTTTTAAAAATGCCATTTACGGTAGGCGAAAGGCTTTTCATATAACAATTTAGTTATATGTAATAATTTGGTTATATGTAACTTGTATTAGTATATTCGTGAGCAAAATTATTTTTAGTGCCATCAAAAGCACCTAAGGCTCTACTGGGATTTGACAAAAAGAAATAAAGACTGTGCATACCAAGTAATATTCGCATTCACCACAATGGCTTCTCCACATTTCTTTATTTTTTTGCATTATGTTTCAGCCACGCAAGAGAGCTTGGCCAGTTCTTGTGTTCAGTATGGCCAGATTTGCATTCATTCCACTGATATTGCTCTGCAATGCTCATCCCCGGTCACATCTTCCTGTGCTAATCACCTCAGATCTGGTATATGCCACAATTGTTGTATTGTTAGGACTTAGCAATGGTTACCTCGCTAACATTACGTTCTTATGTGCGGCCAAGTAAGTCAAAACAGTTAACTAACTCGATTTTAGTTTCCAATTCCACAAAATTCCTATTTTTTTTTAAAGAAAGGTTATGTCCCGGAATTTCTTTCGCAATACATTGGGACAAAATACCTCCTGGGGCCCTATTTTAAAATAAACTACAAGTCAATATTACTAGTGCCATATTGTCCTTGCAGTTCTTCTCCTAAAATTAACTGTTTTACTCATTTCTATAAACGGTTTGATATGAGGTTACGAAAAGGTTTTGATGCACTTATTTGGAATTGTGACTGTATGCGTTCCAAGCCGATGTGGTGCATAAAAGAACCGTTGTGAGTGTAATACTTGTAATTTGTATAGTTGCGTTATATTTACAAAATACAAGTCTGGTAATACAGGATGTGACACAACCGACTTTAGGTATTAGTATTTGGAGAGAGAATAAGAGTTGGAAAAATTTTGTTAGTGTTTTTAAAATTAACATTTATTAATAAGTCTTCATGAAGAGTGCAGTACAAAGTTTTCATTTACGATACATTTGTTAAATCAGGAGAGTGTGTAATTAGGAGTCAGAGAATTTTTCGCTGCCATTTTAGTATCAGTAGACATGGCGATGAGTGGGTGCGAATGTTCAGAGAAACTGGAAACGTAATTGCTTCAGCACACGATGCGTACACGAGAGTTTGAGAGGTGTTTATTCGTAGACATAATCGTTCAACACGAAGACATTCACAAACATTGGGTATATGTGATCGATCACTAAGAAGCATTTTATCTTTGTGTAGTGCGCACCGTGTGGGAAGGTCCGTCTGTTGAAGCACTTACGCCTCCATTTTCTCTGAACACTCGCACCCACTCATCGTCACGTCTACTAACTACTGATATTAAAATGGCGGTAAAAAGCTCTCTGAGTCCTAATTACACTCTATTCTGATTTAACAAATGTATCGTAAATGAAAACTTTGTACTGTACACTCCATGAAGACATGTTGACGACTAATTAATAAAAGATAATTTTAAGGAGACTAACAAAGTCTTCCTCCCTTTCGCTCTGTCTAATAAAATTCCAATACCTAACGCACCGTATGACATCTCTACATCCCCTGGTTCTCTTGTACTGGCTATTCAAAAACTGTCAGTCGGTCTTGCCTCACCCTGAATTACATTGTAGTTTATTGTGATACGAACCCAGGTATTTGTAGGCTTCATATTTCGTACACACTGCGTGCCTTAGACCATAACTAATGGTACCTGTCAGAGCCCTACCACTACTCTTCATGTTCTGGCTCTTTATACTCTGGTCAATATTTTTTCCCTTTCCCATACTATTCTCTCTTTTTCTTTATAATATCACCTCATACTATCAATCTCAAGAAAACTCAATAGCAGACAGAAACCAAGACACGGCCCTGTGTCCGGGGCTCCCCTTAAATGAGGAACGGGTGCTAAGAATCTCCCCGGTGTCAGTCAGTGAAATTCTAGAAGACACAGAAGGAGCCCAAGTAGATCTGGCGTGTCGAGGTGTAAGTACAATTTGAAGAAGTGGGGTTCCAAGGATGAGGACATCTGTGATTGAGGACACACAACCATACTCACAAGCAGTCAGTTAAATCACAACTGCACCAAAAATGACCTGATCAATGCAATTATGACTGGTGAAAATTGGACAAAGGGTTTGATAGTTATCAATAAGTTTTTATATTTTGCATTTCAGATTGGTACAACCTCATGAACAAGAAGTAGCATCTGCCATGATGGTCCTCTCACTAGGACTTGGTTTAGCGTGCGGTTCTGGACTTAGTTTATTTAAAACTGTCATACTTTAAAATGAATCCATCAACATATTTTTCCAAAGAAGAAAGACTAGCTCGAGGTTTCCAAATTAAAATCAGCTGACTTCAACTATAAAGAATCTCATGTGAATAATAGACACCAAATTTCAGGCTCTAGTTCTTACCGTTCCCTTTTTAGGCCAGATTAGTGTAAAACCCTAAAAGGGGTTCTTTTCCACAACTCTCATATCGTGATATATCAGTATAAACTTTTTATTTTATTGTAATTTAATCTAAAGATCTCTCAATATTTTTTTTTCCATTATTTTTGTGTGTTCATGCTTATTTTTGGGTAGGGGGAGGGATTAGAATAGTAATCAGTAGTCATGTGCATTAAATTATTGGTACCTATTATTAAATTAAATTATTGGTAGCTTTATTGAATGATAATTTTATCTTTGGTTATATGTGGTTGAATTAATTGGTTGAATAGAATTCAATATTAAGTATCTGCCTTTAAAAACGTGCAAAAAATCTAAATATTTTTAACATAACATATTTTTTGTCTAGCGAGTAAATAAAGTGGAGATGATATCTAGGATGTTTGTAGTCATTATAAAATATTAATTTGAGTCAAGAGCGATTTCGTCTGTTAGGACATAGTAAATATCGTGCCAGATGAAAGCGCTTTTGACTCAAAAAATATTTGTATCTGATGCATAAAGAACTTCTAAATTAAAAATAAAAATATATACGTAATCCTGTTTTTTTTTTTTAAAAAAAAAAAAGAACACCATTTTCATATTTCAGTTTTTTTGGCAACTATACCTATTTGTAATAATATAATTTTATCATTTAACTCATTTTCTTGTAGATTTAAAATAATATTTTAGACTTTAAGAAAAGTTTTTTTGCGAAAATTAAATAACCAAACATTCTATTGGTCCATACTTATAAAATACAAAGCCCCGGGACGCACTGATTTATAATCAACACAATGGCTAAAGGAATGGAACAGAAAGTGTGGAAACTCATGCAGTTACCTACAATAGCCGGTGCAGGGTGCCCACCGCAGGAGGAGTGATTAAGACTGTGCACACATGTCTACGTTAAGCTATATTTCCACTTAGCGACATTTGTTTCGCGACAAAGGATGTCAACCCGATGAAAGTCGGTTCGGATCAAAGAAATGTCGCCCAGCATTGCAAGTGGAGACGCGTCGCGCGACTTTTCATTTTTTGTTTAGTTTGTTTCCTACATTGAGTGAGAGTATAAAGTGAGATTAAACCACTTCAACTATACCTTTCACAACTTTTATATTTTGAAGAGTTGGACGAATCCGGTATCTATGTTCCCTACGCCGTTTTGAGTTCGATAAGCTGATTATGATAGCAACTGAAGCTACAGCTGCAACAAGATCGTCGTCACTCATTTTGCAACTTACTCATAAGAAAGGAAAAAAATAACAGCGTGAAAAATACTTGGAAAATTTTCAGATAAAGATATAAAAAATGTATTTAATTTATCACCTTGCTAGAATATAAACAAAGACTGTAGATGGTGAAACGAATGTCGCGAGGTACATGCTGCACGTGGAAACAGATCATGTCGTGCAATATTTGTCGCGCAACAAATGCCGCTATGTGGAAACGTAGCTTTAAAGTATACATTCCAAGAACAATAATTTTGGTTTCTAGTAGTATCGTTGACGATAACAATGGTTAGGTGCTCTAACACGGTGAAGATATGTGTATCTGTCATGGCACATTCGCTGTTTGCCAGTTGCGGCACTAGTCTGGTTATTTCAAACTGACTTTTCTTATAAATTTGGTATATATAGCAATAATAAATATTCTTTCATTACAGGGAGTCACAAAAGCATGCATTTTTTTTAAGTACTTAGAGCTCAATGATTGCCATTATTAAACTTATACTTTCTTTTGGAAAAGGACTCATTACCCTACCAAATCCAGGGGCGAAATTTGGGGGTTCACAAGGATTTAAAACGCCATGTTTTTTTTTTTTTTAATTTGTGCAAAATTTAATTATGATTAAATATTCAAAGCATTATTCGACAAACGTGACCCAACTATCAACACTACTGATTTACTAAATTTGACAATTTTTAGCTTAACAAGAAGTGCTTGCCTTACATTTTTTGGTCAGCTCTGTTGCGCGGAGGGGGTGCTGGAGTATTTTCAAACGCGTGAATTTCTTGTAAATAAGTCGTCCAAATATGGCATTTAACATGGCGTTATTGCATTTGACAGGCTCAGGTCCCCTATGTTTTTACTTTTAAAATAAATTTAATTAAAACAAAACCAAAAACACAATTTCTAATGTGTGAATCAATCCTTCGACTCGACTAGACGGATGATGAATCGAATGATTCGAAACTAGTTTCTTCATAAATAATTATAAATAGTGTTTTTGGTGTTTCGTTTTAATTTAATTGATTTAAAAGTAAATATTTTGAATTAAAATGTTATTCAAAGATTTTTATTTGTTATTTATAATAATTCTTTTTTTCGTATCGTTCCATGACAACTTCTAAAATCAAATAATTAATTTTATGACTTTTAATAATAACTCCAAATTGTTATTTTCTACTTATTTTAATTTATAATTAATTCGTACAAATTTATTGATAATAAACTAAATATATATGTAGCCAATTTAATCAGCATTTATTTTCTTTACTTGTTTGAAAAGTATATGGAAGGCGGTGAGGCAACCAGGATTTTCATTTGAGGCGGTGTTAGCTCACGGAGTTAACTTGTGTTAGCACCCAAAGTTAATGATCAGGAATGAAAAGTATGTGTATTTGTTGTGTTTAACGTTCTCGGCGACTCTTGCCTCATAGCTCATAGCCAAGTAAGACTGTGCCTCATAGCTCATAGCCAAGTAAGGCGGCCACTCCAACACGATCTGTTCATAATGCTGACGGCTGTAGATTGGTTGGGTTTGATGGACAGTTGAATAAATAGTATCTAGAAAATTCAATATTTTGCTCAAGGATATTACTTTTTGTACTGCGGAACACCTTAGTATTCAATTTCAGCTTTCTCGCCCATCCCGTTGTGGTACTTCTTATTTCCGATTTTTCGGTGGTGAAAACCGGCCATAAATCGGAGAGAAACCGGAAAATTTCAAATTTTATATTTTTTGTAAGGTCCTTATATACTCTATTTTTGGGGGGGCCATTCTCGGTCCTTTTTCGTTATCTTCTTTAGTTTAACCAGAAAAAATGCAAAATAAACCGCTAAAAAGCGACATTTGTTAGCGGTAACTTTCTTCCACTTATTACGTGCCTACATACTAAATGGAATCTGTGTGCCAAATTTCGTGTGTCTAGGATTAGCCATCGTAGAGCTACATTGATTATTTATCAGTGAGTCAGTATAAACTGACTCACTGGGCTTTGCATTTTATAACTATAGATAGATAAAGGCCTTATATTACTGAACATTCACCCTATCATGCTTGTCATTGATATCGAAACAACTCGTGGAATCCCGTCAAACACATTTACTTATAGATAGACCGATCCTGTCTTCAATTGATGTGAGAAGAGAGGATGAACGTTAGAAGTATCTCGAGTCTGTGTCTAGGATAGGATGGAAAGACAAACATTGAATTTCGTTTGATGAAATGTGTTTAGGATGAAAAACCGCTTGGAAAATCTCAACTTGATGTATTGCGCATACATCGTAATCTCCCCGTTAGGAAGCTACATAAACCTTCCGGAAAATGCAAACTGATGAGTCAAATATTAGCGATAAATCAGTACGTCTATCTTCATGAAATCCAATATTCGAACCACTACTGTATCTCAGCGTTTGCTTAACTCTGAGGTTTAAAACTTTTGCTACCACATTTTGTGTGAATAAATAACCTCTGTTTCAAAATACAAATCATTATTATGCCAGCGTCTATGGCACGTTGAATACACCAGTTCTCGTTAGATCACTGAAGTGAAGCAACGTCCACCGAGGTTGTACCATGTGGTTGTCCACGTGAGTTCACCCTTTTGTGATGTTGGCTATTTTTCCGGCCCAACCCAGGTTGGGTGAGGTCAATGTGGGTAGCTGGTTTGCAAATTTCCAGCGAATGGAGAGTGAAACCCACGTCTTGAATGAATAATAGATGTTAAACAGACGGTAAGCCAAATTAAAAAAAAAAAAAAAAAAATCATTATCATAAAGTAGAGCAGAGTTATTTAATTATTTATTTTTCCTTCTCTTGATTTTTTTTTTTTTTTTTTTTTTTTTTTTTTTTTTTTTTTTTTTTTTTTTTTTTTTTTTTTNAACAAAGTCAGTCTAGTTTTAACATCACGATTTCAAAGTAGTAACATCAACTAATTGACCAAACAAAGTCAGTCTAGTTTTAACATCACGATTTCAAAGTAGTAACATCAACTAATTGACCAAACAAAGTCAGTCTAGTTTTAACATCACGATTTCAAAGTAGTAACATCAACTAATTGACCAAACAAAGTCAGTCTAGTTTTAACATCACGATTTCAAAGTAGTAACATCAACTAATTGACCAAACAAAGTCAGTCTAGTTTTAACATCACGATTTCAAAGTAGTAACATCAACTAATTGACCAAACAAAGTCAGTCTAGTTTTAACATCACGATTTCAAAGTAGTAACATCAACTAATTGACCAAACAAAGTCAGTCTAGTTTTAACATCACGATTTTTCTTGTCAGTCTGTGACCGTTCCACGATAAATCTCGAACACTTTGTCCGGGTTTGATGCTTGATATCGGCATTCATTGTGTTCATGGAATTGGCCGGGCCTTATGGCCGTCATTCTAACTGTATGAGATCCACCCTTCACAGAAATACTAATTAGTATGCTATGATTTCTATGTAAATCTAAAGATGTAATCTATGAATGTGTCATTAATTTGCATAATGAGGTGTACTTAATTTAAAAACAGAGTGGAGGGAAGCAACGAATTATACACGTACTGTGAAGGCGTTGCCTCTCTGTAAATCTACACAGTACGAGTATACCTGAGTTGAGATTTTTTTTTTTTAAATTGTCCTAAAGGAACTTATTTTTGCCTGTTCCTGGTAAGTGAGTTACTGTGCCTGGTTGGAGACCCAGAACAAAGAACGAAAAAAAAAAAAATGTAACTAATATCTAGTTCTGTGAACTTTAGACCTTATTTACTTAAAAAGAGGCCCCAAGATGATCCAATTGGGCCCCAAAATATTATAAATCCAAGCGTTCGAGGGTTATCGTTATACAAAAAGACAGACCAAAAATTTTTTTTACTAGACCTCACACTTTATAAGGTCAGTCATATTTTTTAATAGAGGCCTGTAACCAGTCCGAAACTAACTGCACTGAAAAATGAGGCTGCAAGGATCCCTCCTTATTTATCATAAACTAGCTGAGTACCCGAACTTCGTTTCGAGAAGTCTGCGACCCAGCCTAACCTTGCGCAGACTTCAACACGCATTTTATTTTTTTTAGAACCTAACCCAATACTACTCCCAACACGTTCTACACAGCTTAACAACCCGTTAACAAACGTGTATTAGGTAATATGTAATTATGTGTGGTATGTTCTGATCGGGATTAAACGTTTGCACCTCGGTGATATGATTATTAATGTAAGAGTCAGATTTCTTATCATTTTTTCTCTCATCTTCTCGAAACGAAGTTCGGGTACTCAGCTAGTTTATGATAAATAAGGAGGGATCCTTGCAGCCTCATTTTTCAGTGCAGTTAGTTTCGGACTGGTTACAGACCTCTATTAAAAAATATGACTGACCTTATAAAGTGTGAGGTCTAGTAAAAAAAATGTTTGGTCTGTCTTTTTGTATAACGATAACCCTCGAACGCTTGGATTTATTATATTTTTGGACCCAATTGGATCATCGGGGCCTCTTTTTAAGTAAATAAGGTTTAAAGTTCACGGAACTAGATATTAGTTACAATTTTTTTCGGTCTTTGTTCTGGATCTCCAACGAGGCACAGTGACTCACTTACCAGGAACAGGCAAAAATAAGTTCCTTTAGGACAATTTTTTTTTTTTTTAAAAAAAATCTCAACTCAGGTATACTCGTACTGTGTAGATTTACCTAACCCAATACTACTCCCAACACGTTCTGCCCAACAAACTAGTTGATTTTTGTATGGGAAATCATAGAATACTATTAGAAACGGTAAGAGATATAGAACAATTTCTCTTTTATATATATAGATTGATGGGAATGAACCCCCTCTCAATTCTATTAAATTTTATCGGCTCTACCCGCTTTTGTACAAAATTTTATTTATATCGGATAAAATTGTGCTATAATTTGAATTTCCATACAAAAATCGGAAAATCAGCCGTAACTCGAAAACGGTGGGAGAGTTTTGAACTCTGATAATTTTTCTGGGGTCCCAGTCTTTGGATTGAGAGGGGGTTCATTCCCATTAATTGTTCTATATCTCTTACCGTTTCTAATAGTATTCTATGATTTCCCATACAAAAATCAACTATTGATGACTATTGGCCAATTTTCTGATTTTTTTCAAAAATCGGAAAATGTACTTGAAAACTGCTCAACTTTATTGAACTCTGATAATTTTCCCGGGGTCGTAGCCTATGGTTTTGAGGGGGGGGGGTCCATTCCCATCAATTTTTCGATATCTCCTACCATTTTGGCCAAACAATTCCGGACAAACAAACATACATACCTACACACACACATACACACATACAACATATTTCCCTTTTATATACTATATAGATATAGATTTTTTAAAAAAATCCCATTTTAATTAAAAGTTCAAAAATATTAATATTAATTTTATTGATATACAACTGTGATTTAAATACCTAATACTGATCCTTTTACTCGACTGATGCGTTCTTTTGGAGCAAATTTGAAGGCGATATGTTATTTATAGCTTAATATTATGGGAGTTTTTTTAGTGTTTCCTCCCTTCTGAACTATGATAAAAGATAAATAGATCAGACCTCAATGAGCAGTAAAGATTGCATTTAGTCAGCCTGGCATGTTTAAATGGGATTTCCACGCGTTGATTGAATAAGTTCCTTGTGGTTCATCCCGTATAGTATCTAATACGTGTTTGAAGAACTTATCTGGAGACCTCACGGAAATACGAGAATAGGTATCTCCGTTTATTTGAAACAAATTTTAGCTGATTAAAGAATCAGTAATCTAATTAATGAATCAATTATTGAATAATATATTCGTTTATAACAAACTTTCTCTGAACAAAGAATCAGTAATCAAATTAGTGAATCAATTATTGAATAATACATTCATTTATAACACATTTTAGCTGAAAAAGAATCAGTAATCAAAGTAATGAATCAATTATTGAAATATATATATTCGTTTATAACAAATTTTAGCTGAAAAAAGAATCAGTAATCAAATTAATGAATCAATTATTGAATAATATATTCGTTTATAACAAATTTTAGCTGAAGAAAGAATCAGTAATCAACTTAATGAATTAGTTATTGAATAATACCTATATTCGTTTATAACAAATTTTAGCTGAAAAAAGAATCAGTAATCAAATTAATGAATCAACTATTGAATAATATATTTGTTTATAATAAATTTTAGCTGAAAAAAGAATCAGTAATCAAATTAATGAATCAATTATTGAATAATATATTCGTTTATAACAAATTTTAGCCGAAAAAAAATCAGTAATCTAATTAATGAATCAATTATTGAATAATATATTCGTTTATAACAAATTTTAGCTGAAAAAAGAATGACTAATCAAATTAATGAATCAATTATTGAATAATATATTCGTTTATAACAAATTTTAGCTTAAAAAAAAAATCAGTAATCAAATTAATGAATCAATTATTGAATAATATATTCGTTTATAAACATCTGTTGAAAATCTTACTATGTGCCTTGTGTATATATATTTTATATTGCAATTTTGCTATGGATGTAAAAATTGATATTGCAGAATCAAATAAAGTGAGTGCTAGTAACAATCATATCCAATATAAAAGAAAATATTCCATAAATGAATTATTTAATATTCAAAATAATCGTATTATGCTTAATGGCGAAGGTAAGTGATATTAGATTCTGGTGCAATAACCATGTGGCAGTTAGGGTCGTATCACACTATTTGTGATGATTCCAGGGCACTATTTATTTGATGAATATTTGTTGAATTTGTGATGATTCCAGGGCACTATTTATTTGATGAATATTTGATGAATTTGTGATGATTCCAGGGCACTATTTATTTGATGAATATTTGTTGAATTTGTGATGATACCAGGGCATTATTTATTTGATGACTATTTGTTGGATTTGTGATGATTCCAGGGCACTATTTATTTGATGAATATTTGTTGGATTTATGATGATTCCAGGGCATTATTTATTTGATGAATATTTGTTGGATTTGTGATGATTCCAGGGCACTTTTTATTTGATGAATGTTTCTTGGATTTGTGATGATTCCAGGGCACTATTTATTTGATTAATATTTGTTGAATTTGTGATGATTCCAGGGCACTATTTATTTGATGAATATTTGTTGAATTTGTGATGATACCAGGACACTATTTATTTGATGAATATTTGTTGGATTTGTGATGATTCCAGGGCACTATTTATTTGATGAATATTTGTGATGATTCCAGGGCACTATTTATTTGATGAATATTTGTTGAATTTGTGTGTTTGGTATATCTACAGTGTGTCTCAGAAGTCCTGGCAGAAGCCCTGTAACTTTTGGATAGCTTGAAATTTTTGAAACGGCACTTTTTGTCAATAAAAGTCACTTTCGAGTCGAAACTGGATCTCATCATAACCATTCAATTGGTCATAGCCCCTTTCTTACCTCTAGAACTTTTCAAAATTCAAAAATTCCAATCCGTTTAAAAGTTACAGGGCCTCCGTTTGGAATTTTGGGACATATAGATATACTGTATATTTGCCCCTATCACGCCATTTGATGAGATTTTAAAATAAAATTATTTGCCATTCACAGATAATTTCTCTTTTGGTTAGCTGGCCGGAGGACTCCTTGAAAATAATAAAAAAAAACTAATTGCCAGGCAGGATCTGGTGATCAAGTTTAGTGAATGGAGGCAGCCATGAAACTCTAGTCTTGTTTTTTTTCTAGTCGAATTTAGAGATGGTATTTCGGATGTTTGCAGTCATTATGAAATATAAATTTCAATAAAAAAATAAATTGTTTCGACTGCAAAAAATATTATTGAGTCACGAGCGCTTTCGTCTGTTACGACATTATCAAGTAGACGAAAGCGCTCGTGACTCAACAATATTTTTTGCAGTCGATACAAAAATATTTTTTCTTGAATTTTTTTTTTTCTAGTCACTAAAAATAGTAATTTTTTTAAAAAAAATCAAATGAATGGTGATCCGCTGTGTCTTTTATCCCATTCTAAATAATTCTCACTTTTGACACTAAATATAGAAATACATAAATAAAAAATCGTTAAAAATTCTGTCATCCGTCATGGCATTTTTTTTTCGTCATCACGCTTATAAAATCGCTTATCACCTTTTAACAAATTAGGTGTTGTACCTCGATAAACATTGCATTAAAAAGTACTGCCCAGGTCTCGAACCTCCGGTCTCTAGGTTACGAGTGCCTCCCCCTCCCCCCTCCAAATTTTCTATTATAAGTATATTGTGTAATGGTGCCCCCCAAAACATGAGAGCTATATCCGCGCATGATCCAGAGCCTGTGTTAAATGCAGATCTTGCTCCTTTTTCAATCTAACAATTTTTGTCTGTTATTTCATTTCAGATGAATCTAGAATCACTGACCAAGTTTTGCCCCTAACGTCAATCATAAATAAAGGTTTGGATACTATTATTAGTTCCAGTGAAGTTGAGCAACAGATTAATGATCCGAATGGTGTCAACATTGATCAAATCGATCCACATGACTGCAAATTTCAAGGGACCAGTTTGTATAATGTTAAAATTAATTTTGTTAATTTCAATAACAACACTGGTAAGTTCACTCCATGTTCAACTGCCAACAAAAATCACGCGATTGTTCGTACTAAAAATAGCGGAAGCCAGCGTCTATGGCACGTTGAATACACCAGTTCCCGTTGGATCACTGAAGTTAAGCAACGAACATCGAGGTGGTACCATTTGGGTGTCCACGTTGGTTCGCACGTGATATTTTTCCAGCCCAACCCAGGCTGGAAGAGGTCAATGTGGGTAGCTGGTTTGCAATTTTCCAGCGAATGGAGGGTAAAACCCCCGTCTTGAATGACCAATAGATGTTAAAGAGACGTTAAGCAAAAAAAAAAATTTTCATCAGATTTGATGGATAATGTGATATGAATTTTAGATGGTAAAGATCCATTGGCTCGGCTGATGCGTCCTTTTTGGAGCGCATTTGAATGCGATCCGACTTAAGATGCGGTGCAATTAACTAATACAAGAAATGAACGGCGTTTTTTCTTCAGTGTTATAAATATTTTATTATTATTTTGTTGCCAACTATTGTAATATTTTGTAAAAATAAATACAACTAAAAATATTTATCTGTTTCATTATTGAGATATTAGTAAAAACAAAAATAATATATGATGTGGGTTTATTATTTTCAATAATGAACTTTGGAATCGTCACGAAAATAAAAAAAATACCCCCCCCCCCCCC
>CM022881.1:7712980-7773317 GCA_012654025.1 Pachypsylla venusta
CCCCCCCCCCCCCCCATCAAAATTTGATAATTTAAATGAAGGAACGTTTTAAAATTGTATCTACAGTTCCAGTCAAACACCATTCAGTCTATCTTATCGCATTCGGTTTGACAATGAATTGAAAGAAATGTAAAAATATACATACCTAATATAAACACCAGAATCCAGATTATGAACAATGAGAAGTATTCATACAACCTGAGCAAATACTTTTACTATAGGAAATACTTAGAAGTTGAGCAGATACTACACACATACCTATGCAATAAAAAGCCTTTACTGCCCAATATCTTCAGGTTATAGACTTAATTCTGAAATCAACTGATTTAATTTTTTTCTAAATCCAGTGTTTTATTATTTACTCCTCAGGTATGCCCTCCAAGTGCTATTTGATTCCAAACATTGTCCACCTTATTAGATTCAACCAGCCCGACTTGCCATTCGTTCATTTTATTTGTATGTTATCAATCATTAAAATACAAAGACCAGATCTTATCTATTTACACATCAATTACAATGAACAAAATCAATACGATATCAATTACGACAATAAATATTGGAAATATTTATTCTATTTTTACAACCATTTATTTAAAATTAATTATTTAAAAAGATTTGATAGCATTTTTGGACAAAAATTATCAAAGTCAAAATGGAGAAATTTTCATGCGGGAGATATTGGAAGAATTAAAATTCTTATTCAATATGGAGGTAAAAGAAATCGTGCACAAATTGAAAAATCACAGTTCCGCAAGTTCCTGCTTATTGGTAATAAGCAGGAATAAATATTCCGTAAATACATAAAAAAGAATTTCGTTTTTTTTCTTCAAAACTTCAACCATTCCATTTCTTTGACATAACAGTACTTTGTGAGTGTCCATCAGTCCAAAACTAAAAAACCTTTTCTGAAGTTTTCTTAAGCAGCCGAAAAAATTGCGACTGAAATTTTTTGGAATGTGATCACAGAATAACGTTCTAATATTTTAATTCATTCTGCTCTCGAATGTAGTGCTCATGAAAAAGTTAAAGGGTTGCAAAATCCGAGACACAGCAACAATCGGACAAGAGATCACAAAATATCTCTCCACATCAAAAACGCGAGATACATATTAACAACAAATCCCTGATAAAAAAAAGGATCTAATTCTTCCCTTCCAAACAAAACTCTACTACTTTGACGAAAGTAGGTACTGCGCAGTAAAGTGAATATATTCTTTTATTGTTCCTTCTGTAAGCACCCACGTGCAGGTACCCAGCCCGTAGGTTGCTTAGTACGAAGTACTTACTAATCAGCTCTTGCAATACTCCCGTTTCAGGTATATTCATGGACAACGATATGTATTTAGTACAGAATTTAAACTCATTTAGGAACTATGAAATGGTTATAAACTGGAAACAAGGCAAAATCTTCGCTAATCAACTGCTGATGCTCATAAAAATGCACGCTTTTTAAAACATTGGTTACTATCTTACAAAAATTCTTACAATTCCTCAAGATGGTACTACAATGCAGCAGAATTGCCAACCAAATCTGTACTAAATAAAACCCCTTATTTAGTACATCGACTAGAAAATGATGAATTTGGATCTTATCCAGGATTAATCAAGAAAATCTATATGACAAATTATACGGAATGGAATAATGGAGAGAAATTTTCTTTTCATTTAATGTGGAGACATCAAAATTTGTTAAAAAATTTATCTGATCTAGCGGTTTATCCAGTCGTGTTTGACGAAAAAAATGTGCGGCATTATAAAATAGCCTTCAAAAAAATGGTGGAAACTGTTTTTGATATTGAATATGATTTTGGCTTACTTTAAAGACAGTCCACTCAATGGTAATACGGTGAAATGTGGACTTTGGAAAAAAAAGAATTAGAAGAAGACTGTTAGGCAGCAAAAGTGAAATTCTCGAAGAGGATGGCAAAGACAGTGTGGACGAAATATTGAAGGGCAGGACACATAGAGGAAGATCTTTAGAAGAATATAATTTGGAGATATCCAGAATATTATGGGATGTTTTTCCTTCAGTTCATTGGAGGATGCCGCACATGTTAGAAAATACTGACTTCAACGACAAGAATGCACTAACCTACTTTAAATCTTGATATTTTTCTAGAGCCAGAATTCGGGTGCCAACTAGTATTAAACCTATTGGTGACCGGTGGTGGAAGGATTTGTCGTTATAGTTAATGATCTAGGGTGCGGTCGATTGAACAAAAGGTATTAGTGGACATAATTCTTGCCACTAATAGCGTTTTGAGGGAATGTGGGGTCGTGCAGGACCCAGAACCTTTGCTGATCTACCCAAATCTAGTCTATCCATGCACCTACAAAAGGTGACCTACTTTTAGGAAATATCAAAGCCATTATCGCTGTTAACCATTAGAATTGGACAAATCACATAAATGCGTTATTATTTAATATAGGAATGTCTATTGAGACTTGATATTTTGTTTTGTGAAGGAAAGATTTTAAGTTTTAATTTTCGTCTATTGACTTTTTCAGTTCAGAGATATGAATTGAATATCTCTAAAATGAGAAAGTCAATAGACGAAAATTAAAACTTAACAAATTATTTCCTTCACAAAACAAAGTAAATGTGTTATTGTTTGTGTTAACGCATAATGTTGCACTGTATCACAGCATTACAAGAGCCACCAAACTAATACAGCATTATACATATTTTTTTATTTGATATTTTTTTACATATTGATGATGTTGCACAACTCGTACAGCTCTCTATTTCCATCTATTCTGATTTTTGTTTATATTGCTTTGTTTGATATTGTTCTCGTCGTAGTCTTCGTCTAACAATAACTCAAAATTGCCTTCTCCTCCTACTCCTTTCACTCCTCCCCTAAATTTATTGTTCATAACAATATTAAGTATATTATCAATCAATTTATATTTTAATATTCTATCATTTACTGTGGTACATGTGAGTGAAGGAGATGCATTGACTTCTATCAGCCAGGGTTTCAATTGATTATCTATAATAATATCATAGCCATAACATTCAAAGCAATGCTTATCGTTCGCCATTATGTAGCTTACAGATTTCAACGAATGTACAATCAACCAACTTATATTTGTAAATAATTTATTTGTTATATCTTTTCCACGTGTAGATTCCAAATATAAACGTAAATTTTGTAGATTCATTTTACCGCCATGTATAGTATTATAATCTGCGCCATGTTTTTGTACACTTACATTTGTTAAATGTACGTACATATTATCGAGTTCCGTAATATTCTTATCATATTTGACTGTACAAAATCTACAAAAACCTAATTTAAATAAATAACATTTTAATGGACGAAAACTTGTTACCAGAACGTATAATCTTAAATCAAATTTTTTACCTCCAATTAATAACGGGTTATCAATATATTTACTTATAACATAAGATTCTTTGACTAAAATTGGATTAAATGGCGTTTTGGATTCCCGAGACCATTTCTTTAATTTAGATAATTTGTTTATTAAAAAGATACCATTTCCTTGAGATTTTCCACAGGGTTTCATGATCCATGTTGAACACGGATTCTTGCGATATTCCTCGACAAACATATTGTAGTCGGCAGGAAGAATGAATGTAACAGGAATAAAATCAAGATGAATGTAGCGTCCAGGAACTTCATTTGATTTTTCTGCTAGAGGATTACCTGTGAATATAATTAATGCAAAATATTAAAAGATACCACATCTATACTTATAAAACGCAAAGCCCAGTTGGTATACTGACTGACGTACTGACTGATTGATAATCAACGTATCTCCACAATGGCTGAACGTGGAGACTTGAAACTTGGCACAAAGGTCACTTTTAGTATGTAGGTGCGTAATAAGAAAGGGAAAAAATGAAAATGGGAGCAAGTTACCGGCAAAAACGACGCTATTTAACGGGTCTTTTTGCAATTTTTTCTGGGCAAACTAAAAGAGATAACGAAAAATGACCGTGAATAGACCCCCCGAAAATAGTATATAAGAACCCCATAAAAAATATTGAGAAGTACCAGTTCGGGATTAGCGAGAAAGCTGAAATTTGATACAAAGGTGTTCTGAAGTACAAAAACTCATATCCTTGAACAAAATATTGAATTTTCCAAATAGGAGCCGTGTTCACTCTGGGGGTCGGTTCCACCAAAAATCTAAAATTGAGAAGATTTAATTTCGTGATCTCGAAATTGTTGTTGAATTTTGTAACCGTAGCGAAGCACGGGAAAACAGCTAGTTATTTTATATTTTGCTCTTGTATTCACACCTTCAGAGTCAGAGAGAACCCCGAACAACTACGCACAGTTCCGCTTTCACGCGAATAATACTCGGATCTCTTACGTGCAAAGCCAGTATGATACGCAATTGACCAGACAGGCTACTTGGACTAAACTATTGAAAATTTCGAAACATTCTTAAAACTAGTTGCTAGCCAGCGTCTATGGCACGTTGAATACACCAGTTTCCGTTCGATCACTGAAGTTAAGCAACGTCCAGCGAGGTAGTTTCATGTGGGTTCGCGCTCTCCTGATGCTGGCTAATATTTTCCGGCCCAACCCAGGCTGGGTGAGGTCATTGTGGGTAGCTGGTTTGCAAGTTTCCAGCGAATGGAGGGTTAAACCCCCGTCTGGAATGACTAACTGATGGTAAAGAGACGTTAAGAAGAAGAAGAAAAAATAGTTCTTTTTAAATATAACATCATTAGAAAATCAAGAACATTTTTGTTTTTACTTATATTTCAATGAATGTAAATTAATGTAAAATGAAAGTACGTTCACGTAATTTTTAAAATGAGAAACATAACCAAAAGATATTGCTACTTGTTCTTCTTCCTCTGTCTAGGGTTTGAACTGTAAGCTGGAAAATCTACCTATTTGCGGTCCATCTGAACCAACTTTGGGTACCTACCTTCTCGTTCCAGTTCTTTTCTATATCGTTTTATATTTTTCACCAACAAATCTTTTCGTGTAAGTTCGTAATGGTTTGGAAAATGATTTATAATCTGTGTATCATTCATTCGATAGCCCAACTCCAGACTGAAAATATTTCGACACGTCTGAATACCTAAAATATAAATTAGGACACGTGTTGGAAATTTGTAGAAATAATTTAAATAGGTACGAGTACATATTGCTTACTTATTACAAGAATGTCATAAGTACCCCAATAATAGCGTTTGAGCTTGCATTAAATGCGGTAAACGGGCTTTTTGTGAGAATTGTTTGGTATAATTCTGTGAGTTTAACACCAACGGGGGGATTTTTTGCGGCGCTTAATGGGGCAAATTTTGGTACATAAACTGTTTCACGCAAATAACTCAAAAATGCAAAATTTCTTAGCAGGTACTGGAGGCTTGAAATTTGATATGTACGGGAATTTATGTCAATCATATACATACTCGTACATAGAACAATTTCTATTGTTCTTCAGACATTTTCGATGTCCAGTTTTCAAAACTCATTTTGGGGTCCCAAAGTCCCAATTTCAAGTTTCAGCTATTAGTTCGTCTGTGTGTGTGTGTATATATATGTCGTTGCTGTTATTTTAGCGGTGTTCCCCTTAAAATTAAGTGTTCCTTCACATTTGTAAATTCATATTTTAAAAAATGGTGGAAACAAGTAATATGAGGTTACCCAAAAAAAATTGATGGACGTTGGCTGGAAATGTGATAGTGTGCCATCCAGAACCGTTACATTGGTTCGATGGGGCAAAAAAGTCAAGATTATTTTAGATTTCTTGAGCCAAATTATACCAGAAATCACTACCACTGTTTTAAAGTTGTACAGACCATAAAATAAATTCTATTGTAAATCCTACGAGGTAGACATGAATCCCAGTTAGAAGGTATGCACCCTGTATATGTATTATGTATACTTACCAGCCCAATACAAATTCCAGTCATCTTCTACGCTGTTGACATGAATCCAACCTCCCCCTCATATGTATTATGTATACTTACTAGCCCAATACAAATTCATGTCATCTTCTACGCTGTTGACATGAATCCAACCTCCCCCTCATATGTATTATGTATACTTACTAGCCCAATACAAATTCCAGTCATCTTCTACGCTGTTGACATGAATCCAACTTCCCCCTCATATGTATTATGTATAATTACTAGCCCAATACAAATTCCAGTCATCTTCTACGCTGTTGACATGAATCCAACCTCCCCCTCATATGTATTATGTATACTTACCAGCCCAATAAAAATTCCAGTCATCTTCTACGCTGTTGACATGAATCCAACATCCCCTGCATATGTAAGCCAAAAAATTTTTAGTCTAAATTTAATTCCCCTAAAATATAAGGGATATGTTTTTGCGTTTTCCTATATTTTCAGCCATTCTCGAAATACGGGGGGTGGGGTGGGGTGAGACTTTATCGAAACCCTGTATATGTATTATGTATACTTACCAGCCCAATAAAAATTCCAGTCATCTTCTACGCTATTGACATGAATCCAACCTCCCCTGCATATATATGTATACTTACCAGCCCAATAAAAATTCCAGTCATCTTCTACGCTGTTGACATGAATCCAACCTCTTTTTTCAAAATTGTTAATCAACACTGACTTGTCCAAGTCCGTACAGTAGTAGATCTCATTTTGACGTTCTGAGAGATTCGATGAGTTTTGCTGATTTGTCCCATTATTGCTCATTTGATATGGATATCTAATACTTGAAGATTGTTTCATTATTAGGTCAATATATTGATGGTCGATGATTTTAACTGCTTTGATCGGTTTTGATGTTACGCAGTATGTCCCAGAAGTCTTTTAAAAAAACTGCGTTGACCGATTTTAATGTTATAAAGTATGTCCCAGAAGTCTTTTAAAAAAACTGCGTTGACCGATTTTAATGTTATACAGTATGTCCCAGAAGTCTTTTAAAAAACTGCGTAGACCGATTTTAATGTTATACAGTATGTCCCAGAAGTCTTTTAAAAAACTGCGTAGACCGATTTTAATGTTATACAGTAGGTATGTCCCAGAAGTCTTTTTTTTAAAAAAAACTGCGTCGACCGATTTTAATGTTATACAGTATGTCCCAGAAGTTTTTTTTTAAAAAAAACTGCTTCGACCGATTTTAATGTTATACAGTATGTCCCAGAAGTTTTTTTTTAAAAAAAAACTGCGTCGACCGATTTTGATGTTATACAGTATGTCCCAGAAGTTTTTTTTTTAAAAAAAACTGCGTCGACCGATTTTGATGTTATACAGTCAGCCTCCCTGTATTTTGACCAGTAGCAATTTTTCTTTTGGAAAACACAAGTTTTCAAATTTCCATTTTTCGTTAATATTTCCGCACCAAGTTTATTTTGTTTGTGATTTGAGGTGAAGAAAAGCCCAGGACCGTGAGGGGTGCTGGGATCTTCTTCACGTCACTTTCCGTTGTTCTTAAACTTTACCCAAAGAAAAAAAAAATGATTTCTGATGCGAAGAGCACCTGCGAGTGGAAGTCCAAAGCAAACTCGGGATGCACACCGTGTCGCCACAATGGAATGTTTCCCCTGCAAATGTTCCATGTCTTTGGACCACCTCCATCCTTCTTGAGGCATTGGAATAAATCACAAACAAACTAAACTTGGTGGGGAAATATTCACAAAGATGAAAACTTGCGTTTTTGAGGAGAAAATATGGCTACTGATGAAAAGATTACGATATATGAAAAAAAAAAAAAAAAATGAGTTCCGCCTCTTGGGAGTTTAGCCCCGTCTTCCTACGTCCATCCGTTACGATACAGGAGCATTTTTAAAATGGAAACTTACTGGGCCCGTCCCCTGTACTTGTGAAATGAGACCCATGGGCCGCCATTTCGCCAAACTAATCAGCTAACTCTATGAGCATAATGACACTGTCCATACCAATTTTCATCGAAAAAAAAAAAAAAAATCGAGGTGTTCGAGAGTTATAGTGAAACAAGCAGGAGTTTAAAGAAAAACTGTAGTGTTAAAACTGGACTTCACTTCGTTTTATAATCAATCAACTAAAATAAAAAAGAAACTAAAGTAGGTAGAAAGGTAATTTCTTATGACTTGAGAATTACTTTTTGACGTAAATTTGTTCATTTTGTGTAATTACTGTTTTGTTAAATCCATGAAGCGGTTGTCATGGATACCACTCGGTGGTTACTGAGGCTTCAAGGGAATGTTATTTCGTATCTGAACACTAAAACTTTGAGGATATTTACTAATACAGTCAGTATGTCCCTCAAGTAATGACCCTAAGAGCTTTCTCTTTCTTTTTTAACGTCTCTTTAACATCTTTTGTCGTCCGGCACAGGGGTTTACCCTTCATTCACTGGAAACGTATTAACCAGCTAACCACATTGACCTCACCAGCCGGGGTTGGTGCGGTAAAATAGTATCACGAGAACCCGGACCTACGTGGATACACCTCGTTGGACGTTGCTAAATTTCAGTGATCTAACGGGAACTGATGCATTCAACGTGCCGTAGACAGATATAGGGTGGGCGATAGGGCGATCTCCCAAGACCGAAGACATTGAACATCGAAATGTGTCAAAACACGCGATTTGAACCAATCAGAACTGCAATCTTTCTTTTCAACACACAAGCAGGGCTGGATATGGATATATGGGAACGTTTAGATGGCCGGCCATCAGCCAAGATAGAGTTCACTTGGCTGCTTGGCCGGTCCATTTTTAAATGAAATGACTTCGATTTGAAACCCTCGGAACTTCAGTTATTATATTTTCTAATACAAGCAAGGCTGGAGATATGGAATAGTTTATGTCTGCCAGGGATTTTTTTTAAATTTCGACTTTACATTTTCTTCTTTTATCATCACATAGGTTAACAGCCTTGGAGCTGGATTGCAACAACTCGCCATGGTTTGTTGATACATTATCCAATGCAGTAGCTTCTTCTTGCTTTCTGTATGCTTTTTCAAGGCGGTATACTAAAACCATATATACTAAAACCAGAATGGAAAGAGCTAGAACTTGAAATTTGGTGTCCATTCATATCAATTTAATATAAGAAATTGAAAAATACAACTTAGGTTGAAGTGTAATATATTGTTGGCCGCTAGTTTGCGGTTGAAGGCCGTTTTTGGCGGTTCTGTCTAAAACCAGAGCGGAAAGAGCTAGAACTTGTTTAGTATTTTTTTGTTTACCTCATAATTTGAAGTTCATTGCTAACTAATTAGGTTGTAATTATGTAAGAGGCTATTCGAATGATATTTATTCGGATGATTATGTGATCCTGTTTCCTACAAAGAACAGGTCTCATAAACTAACAGAGGTTTTCTTAGTGCTCTTGGCGATTTCCTCTATAAAAATGCATTCGTTCCGTTACCCCCTGGTGATTTTATGTATTTCCTGTTATGTGGATTAACAGAAGAAATCTAAACCTATTGAAGAAGACAAATACTGGAAGACATAGGCGTAGCTGGAGAAAAATTATTGGGGGGCACATTTAAAAATAATAATAATAACAGCGGGTGGAGCCCGTACAGTATCATCTTTGCAAAATATTATATTAGATATCTTATATCTGATATAATATTTTTTAGTTTACAATTCACAAGAATGAATACAAACAATTTATCAAATAATTTCAAAATATTCGCGGACGAAACTTAGATCCGAACTCAAACGCAAATTGTAAAAACATTCAAAAATCAAATCAAACAAATGAGATCAAAGAAGCCGACAAGAGGTACTTTTCTTACTTTTTATACTGGCCAGCTTTTTTATTTTATATATTTTTTTAAACATTTGGGATTGGGGCGGCGTTCTATCCAAATGAAAATCTACTTAAATTAATGGACAGTAAGAAAAAACGGTAGGAAATAAAAAACTCGAAGTATCCCCCCCGTAGCTACGCCTATGCTGGAAGAGTTATCTCTTCAGACTTCTTTTTATGTCTCGTTTGACTGTTAGGAAATTATATAAAAATGGATAAGGAAAAAAGTTATGTGATGTTCACACCAGATTTTTTTCAAATCTGAATCTAGAAATAGGGAGGACATCATTTTGATAACAACATTAAAACATAATCAGATCCGGGTACAAACCGTACAGGAGTTATGACCTCTATTAAAATAGGTAGAGTTCAAAGATGAACATAACAAATTTTCTTGTTATTGGGAAATCTTATCTCAAAGTTGATTATTGCGGCGAGTAGTGACGGATCTCATTAAAGCCATCTTCCCCCCAAGCTAAGTTTCTCCAAACATTGGAATCTGATGACATCATGGTTGTTTTCCTAATACGTTATACTTATGCCCGTCTCGTCCTGATGGGTAATTTTTGCAATTAGCGTTGACCGATTTCGATGCAACTTTTGAGTCCGATTGAATATAGGTAAGTTCTTACTGTTGTCGTTTTTGCCAATTTGTAACGGTTTTCAGTATTTCTGCTTAAAAGGGAATGGTAAGAGCTAGAGACTTGAAATGGTAGGGTAAGACTGCCTAATTTGGGGAGGCTTTTAAAAAATGTCTGTAACAAAACTAATTAATGAAAAACATTTTTTTCCTTCACCAAAATGTAAAAAATCTTTTATTTTTTCAATGTTTTTTTAGTCATTGCACTTAGAATATTGCGTGCAAAAAAGTCAAATTGAAAAACCCAAACAACTAAAAATTGACACTTGAAAAAATATAAGACCAATTTGGGAAATGGCTTTTCAAAATTTGGGGAGTCTTCTCCTAATTTCGGGAGGTATCTTCGAAATAACACATAGGTAATTATCATATGAAAAGTTTATTCCTAATTTGGTGAGTTCTTCTATGGACACAATAATTTGTGTTCATAGAAGAATCTTCCTAATTTGGGGAGGCTTTGTCTTTATAATAGAGTCATTTACCTCCCCAAATTGAGAAAACCATACCTAATTTTTTGAAAAATATTTCAAAATATGTCTGTAACTACTTTAGCCTCATAGCCCAACTCAATTGAAAAAACAATTTAATTTTCAATATTGTAAATATAATGGAACAATAAAAAACTTAACCTGGACACAGGTAGCAAAAATTTTCAAAACACAATTTAAAATTTTGAGAACGATCAAAACACATACTTGTTGATATCAACTTGCTCATGCCTAGAAAATCAATGATTTATGTCAAACACATTTTGGGATTGTTTACTTTATTTCTTTTATCAGTCGCTGTCATTGTGCACTTGTGCAGTGCTTCCTTGACGAGATATGCCACATCCCCAAATTTGGTGTACTCCCCAAATTAGGCAGTCTTACCCTATGTACGTACCTATGTCATGTTTGGTGAGTGGTGACTTAATATGTGCCGGAACTTTTGGGTGCAGACGAATATATCGGTGATGGTTTTAGCGGCTTTCTAGCGGTTTTCAGTATTCCTCTCTAAAAATAGAATGGTAAGTGCTGGAGACTTGAAATTTGATCCGAATATCATATATATCATAAAATTATGCTCTGAACTTCTGTTTGCAATTGAATATGCCGCTGTCGGTTTTAGCCGCCTTTTAACAGTTTTCAGTATTGATCGAAAGGATTTTTTTTATTTAATTTTTGGATCCTACGTAGGGACCTACCTACATTAACATGTAGAATATCAAATTTTTTTTTGGTGGGAAATGATTTTTTTTAGCCTGTAAAATTACAAAACCATTTGAAAAATAACTTCATTAATGAAAATTATTATAACATTACAATTTACAATAATAAACCTCCCGAGCTAAATTTAACTTATTCGGAGTGTGATGCGTTCCTCTCATACGGCCATACCTCCAGAACACTTATCCCTTTTGGATTATGGTTTTGTTATGTTTAAATGCGGTCATGCCTCAATGATGTATAGTTACGTTTATACAGCTATACTTCGGTGACATGAACAGATGGACAGTAAACAATATGTAGGGTATATTGTTACTTTAGTTTTGGATGAAATTATCACTCATCAATTTGTGATGAATTCGGGGGCCCTAATAGATATGACTTTTTTTCCTTTTTTTTTTTTTTTTTTTTTTTTTTATTTNACTGGTAACTTTTTTTTTGATTTGGCTTAACGTCTCTTTAACATCTATTGGTCATTCAAGACGAAGGTTTCACCCTCCATTCGCTAGAAACTTGCAATCCAGCTACCCACATTGACCGCACCCAGCCTGGCTTGGGCCGGAAAAATAGCCATCATCACGAGGGCGTGAACCCACGTGGACACCCACATGGTACACTCTCGCTGGACGTTACTTAACTTCAGTGATCGAACGGGAACTGGTGCATTCAACGTGCCATAGACGCAGGCTGATATGACTTATATTCGAGATCTTGCACTGTTCTCTTAATATGTGTTCCACTTTTATCAAGTTATCTGATAAACTTATTTCGGAGAATATCTCGTCCTCTTTATTTTATGTTGTTTATCAAAGCACCAGTCACAACTCACTCAAGTGCTATTAATTACTTACCTACTTGGGGTAACAGAATCAATTCATTCTATATAGTTCATTCTGAAAGTATCCTTCAATATGTTTGCAAAAAACGGCACATTTTTCTGTTTCATCGCCATTATTTTGGCAGTGTCCGTGGTAAGTAGGCAGAAGTATTTTATTTTATTATTATTATTTAGAATCGTGAACCGCGAAATAGAAATAAAAAAAACAGAATCTAAAAATCGATAAAAAAAAAAGGTTTTCCGCCGCACTGTATGTCGTCAGCGGCACAATTAGCCTTGATCGATAATTTTGATGTGATTTGATTATTGATCAAAATTGGTGTGTAGGACGCACTTGTATTCTAATTACTGTCAGTCACATATAAATCGATATGTATTTACATTAGGTTTCGTGGAAATTTTAGTTAGAAACCCTCAATCCATTTAATGAAAATGATAGCGGCAAAAGATAAATTGGTGAATATGGCATTATTCTATTTTTTAAAAATGCTGACCCATGGGGATATATCTCTGTCAGGGGATAAAACCGTTTCAGGGGATAAAACTCTGAAAACGGTTCGTTATATTCTTATATTTTTAAAAAAGGGATCCCAATAACTATTGAGGCATTGTACTCCTAAATTCTGTCACAAACATATTTACACAGCTTCTTTACAACCGGAAGAACAAGGTGGTTTCCGAAAGGAGAGGGGCTGTATTGACCAATTTTTTACATTAAATAGCATTATTCAACTTGAAGTCAGACTAAAACAAAACCTACATCAAAAATTTGATTAATTTACTATCTGCAGCTACTCGTAATAACCCAATTTTATTAATCTAATATAGTTATAAATGTCCCTAACAAAATTCATAATATATATCAGACTGGTCGGTCCCAGACCAGTATATAGGCAAAGCGAAGTCGGTTCCTGATGACTTATCCGATACGCCTCGTGTTGCACCTAATATAACTAGTGGACAAGATGATCAGGTTTTTACGTTAGTATTGTAGTCATTTATAGAAGAAAAAAAATATGTTAATCAAATATTAAAAAATATTTTCAAAATCGAAAATCCCTTAACACCAGTCATAACATATCAAAATTTTACGCTAAAAAGATAAAAATCATTTTTAAAAAACACAATATTAGCCACCCTGGGGCCCCACGGGGTGCTCAGCGCCCCCAAAAACAATACAGCAAATTCTCTTCATGTCCTGAATATGTATACCAAATTTCGTCAATTTGTGGCTTGTATCGCGTAACAAAATAACAAACACATACTGTACACATTACACATTTCGGGATGTACCTATACCAGGGTCAAAAGTTGAGTTCACTAACGTTCACAAATATATTTAGTATGAATAGTTTAGTCAGAACTGATAACGACGCAATATTTTCTTCTCCTTATTGAAAGATCGAAGTGAGGTGTGTACTTTTAACTCCGTGAATTTTTCTGGATTAACTGTCCTGTCTGTTCGTTTCAGGATAACTCCCGACTCTCGACCTCATTTTCCGATTATGATGAAACTTGGCATGGAAATTAATTACATTCTTTAAATCCGCCGATTTTTGGACCTCCATTGGACCACATTTGGACAACTGAGATTTTCAGTTCATTAACATGTACTAATTTTTGCAGGTGACATCCGCTGAGGAAGCAAAAGTTGACCCAGAAAAGACTATGAATATAGAAGAGTTAACAAAACGTTTCCAGAATCTATTAAAATCTTTCAATGAAACAGCCAACGAAATTTATACGAAGGTCAGTGAAAATGCTGCACCACATATAGCTGAAGCTACAAAGCAGCTACAAGATTCCCTTGCTGACTTAAAAAAGAAAGTGATAGATGACAAAGGACAACTAAAAATAAAACCAGAGGCTGCTTAAAAAATATTCTCTTAAATTATTTATTCAAACACGTTGTGGGGGTATAGCCCCTCCACCCCGCGCCGTC
Source organism: Pachypsylla venusta (assembly GCA_012654025.1). NCBI lineage: Eukaryota > Metazoa > Arthropoda > Insecta > Hemiptera > Aphalaridae > Pachypsylla > Pachypsylla venusta. Next base: position 7,727,329 of record CM022881.1, read on the forward strand.
TAATTTCCCCGGACATATGGTCCGATGTTGGATGGTCGGAATTAACATATGGGCCGAATGTAGAGGAATCTGAACAATGGAAGATTTTAAAACTATACATAGTCTGAAAGGCCTACGAGTCCCCTGGTATCCTCATGACATAGCACACACTTTTGCTTATTGTCAAGGATAATAACAAATACACATGGGAGTTCGCAAATAGAGCAAAACATATTTGAAGTATTATGAATCGCAATTTGATCACATTTTAAAAAATAATAAACCAAAAGCAAATTTTCTTTTTTGGAGCACAAGCACACTTACTTACCCAGATGCTCAGTCTACATCTCAATGTTTTGTTGATTTTTCATTTTATTTTTTTAATTAAATTTATATCATTTTTTTTTAATAAAAAATAATATTCATTATTGGCAATAATAATTAGAGACACAAAATTGATTTTTTGAAAAAAAATAAAATAAATAAATAATAATATGTACGATAAATTTCATTTAGGTACTTTCATATTCATCTTTGGCATATATAACATATGAAGTTTAACTTTTATTTGACTTTTGTCCATCAATGGGAATGGTTTTTACGAACACCACAAAGATTGTGAAAAATTAATACTTTTGGTTCCCCTCCTCGTACTTACCACGGCCCGAGTTTTAAGGTCTAAGATACGGAAATTAAGGATTGAGGTCCTTCTGGCCTTAACTGGCGATTTTCATAAAAAAAAATCCCTCGGGCATCTTCTGTAGCTTTAGCGGCACTCTCTGCTTCCCAGCTCCTGAATGTCCTAGAAATTTGAAACTTTGTAAAAACAATTAAACAGTGTGCCTGTGCATATATAAAAAAAATGTTATGCCAAACTGATCCGCTGTTTCTTTTCCAAAAAAATAAAATGAAATTGAAAATCAGTTACGGAGTCACAGACGCTTTTCCGAACGATTTTCTCCCATAAGAAATACATGGGAAAATTTGTCTTTGCCCATAACTTCCGCCCAGATTGCCTCTTTATGAAATCTTTATGAAATTTGGTATGGTTTACCAATTTACCAATTATAGCGTCGGTATGCATTTTGGCGAAAATATATCAAACGGCAAAGCAATTGATATTTTTTATTTTCAATAAATTAAATAGAATTAGGCTAGATACGTTCCTATAAAATTTGTCTTTGTTTTTAATTTAATTTTGGAAAAAGAAAGAGGGCTACTTTTTTTAACATTCACATTGATTATTGTTTTCTTTTAGCTACAAACATAACTAGTTATCTAATTTATTATCTATTCATTGTTTACCTTTCCAGTGATGCGTATTTGTCACCTAAAAAAATCAAAAATATATAAATATTATGGACCATTAAAAATATTGATTTCTTTTTAGTAAAAATATGACACCTTCAGTCAGCGTCTATTGCGCGTGAATATAGAAGTTTCCGTTAGATCGCCGAAGTTAAGCAACGTTCAGCGAGATTAAACTAAATAGGTGTCCACGAAGCACCCTCCTGATGCTGGGAATTTCCTATCCAACCTGAATTAGGTCAATGTGTTTAGCTGGTTTGTAAATTTCTAGCAAATAGAGGGTAAAATCACCGTCCCAAATGACAAATAGAAGTTAAACGCAAAGACCTCTTTCAGAGGAAGTTCAAATGAAAAGTTATACTTTTGATTTCATTAACCGAATGAAATCCTGACCACGATTTTTATTTAAACGTCTGTTTTTAACAGTGTCAATATTCAATTGCATTGTCCCATTTTAATGAAAGCGAAAATTTATTACGTTCATAGCAGCTCATTTATTGTAATTTATAAAGCAAAAAAAAATACGCTTCCATCAAATATTCTGTCATTATCGATGGCGTAGCTATAACAAACCAAAATGTTCCACGGTGTCAAATCTATAAGGTACTATAATTTTCATCTCGCGACCGTTAGAATAGCTCCGCCATTGATAATGCTTTAATACATTAAAAATGGAACTAGGATTTGTAAATTCCATCATAAAGTACCTAGTATACCTGTCTTCTCAATTGTTCCAGGAAATAGTCATTTTTATCAAAACGTACGAATTTCGCACCAGGACTTTGATAGGCTTACTTTGGTGCCGACTTGACAAAATATAGTGATATCCCCTTTCCAATACCACAGCCAAAAAAATAAATAAATAAATAAATACCAGTCCCTTTCACATTAAAATGAAAATCACATCTTCCTTACTATATTACCTAGGCATATTTTGATTCTGACATGATTAGCCTGTCAAGCGCTCTGGGCAAAAAAAAACTCCTCTCGTGAAATGATTAAAATAAGTTTTCGAAATATATTTTCAAATGAGCATCATATAAAGATCAATTTTTTTATTGAAAAAACTATTCTGACAAAGAGATATTTTTTCGAGAAAATTGATGTTAAATTGAAAATTACCTATTCGTTCAACAATTATCCAATAAGCGTTAAGATTCTCGACTTTTCTGGAAAACTTTAATTTTCTCGAAAAAATCGTTACCTTGGGGGAACCACGAAAATTAAATAGGTACTTAAATTTATGTATTCTCAATGCGAATATAAACTGCAATTTCAGATATTAAAATCAATTTTAGAAAATTTCTCCCACACTTTTTCCGATGTTACAATTCCCATTGAGAAGAGCCCTTTCACATTCACATTGAGAAGAGCCAACCCGTTGAATCCATTTTGTAGCATTCCTTTTTTGAGCGTAGTTTTGATCCGACGCATAAAAGAAAAATTGTCTTCTGCGCCAGGATTTGTGGCTGGACAATGTGTTTTTTGGGATACGGAACTGTCCCATTTTATTTCCCTTATGGCGGATGCATGGAGGAGAAACCCGTAAATCATCCACTACCATGGGGTTTTAATTTCTTAACCTCTTCAAGGAATAAGCCACTCCAGTGGACATTAAAATTTCAGCGCGGAATTCAAAATAACTTGTTTCTATTGGTTGATTTCTTGATCAGATTTTATTTTATAACGAGCACAATAATCTGAGCTATCATATGATATAAAAAAATAACAATGCACACAGTTTTTTCTTAGTCTATGATTGGTTTGAAAACAGTGATAATAGAAAAGTAGCTGTTCTTCAAGTTTTAGGATTTTTCCATTTTCAAATACAAATATAAAAGTTATTTTATTATAGATTGTGGTAAAAAAAATATTTTCTAATAGTAAATTATGTGAAAAGCTTAAATTTGCAGACAGTTTGTGTCAGGGACAGATGGAAAATCCAATAAAGTGGATTTTCCGTCTGTCCACTGTAGTGGCTTATGCCCGTTTGGGGTACCAATTTTTTTTTTATTTACAGGACCTTTTTTTTTTATTTTACTCAGCACAAATTTTATGATAAGAGATAAACTTTTATTTTTGGCAGCTAAACTGCTTTTCTGAAATGACAGACAATACAAGTAATAATGTGCCATTGCCTGATGAGGAAATAATAAACGTTCTATTTGATTTAGATGATGCTAATGCTTCAGATCTCGAGTTTTTGACAGACGTGGAATCTTCAGATGAAGAAGTAGAGGAACCAAGACTCAGCACTATAACACCTAGTGAAACAGTGAGTTCTGGAATACGGGTGGAGCATATGCCACTTCCTCCTCCACCTGGCATGAGTTTAATATCTATCCCCCCTTCAGTTGAAGAAGAAGAGGAAGATGATCCAGGTACTTCTACCCCTTCTACAGACCAAGACCCGTCAGCCTCAGGAGGTGAGAGAAAACCAATTTGGTACTCAAATAGAGATAACCCATACACAATGAATCCTCCAGCATTTGTCAGCACAGTCACATGGACTCTTTCAGAAGTAGTTGGTAAAGAAACTCCCATTTACTTCTTTGAAAATCTTTTTCCAGACAACATTTTTGAACTAATTGTTCAAGAAACAACCAAGTATGCTGCTCAGAATGGGGATCTTGAGTTCAAAACTAATATGAAGGAAATAAAAGTGTTCATTGGGCTCAATATAATCATGACTTACATAAAGTATCCTTCATATAGAATGTACTGGGCTTCCAATCCTGCTCTACGCATGGATCTGATAGCAGATAACATGGGATTGAAAAGATATGAAAAATTAAAAAAGTTCATTCATTTTACAGACAATGCTATGCTTTCTCCAGACAACCGAGATATATTTATCAAAGTTCGACCAATTCTTGACATCCTCAATACACAATTTTCCAGAGTAGTCACTCCATCTGAAACAATGGCGATAGACGAAATGTTGATCCCCTTCAAAGGTCGAAGTAAGGCAAAACAATACATTCAATCAAAGCCTAAGAAATGGGGATTCAAGGTATGGGTAAATGCTAGTCCTGATGGATACGTTTGGAAGTTTGATATGTATCAAGGAAAAGCTAATGGACCTAGATCAGTGTTTGGGCCAATTGGAGATACAGTGGTATCGTTGGTCACAGGTCTGGAGAACAAAAATCATAAAGTTGTGCTTGATAACCTGTTCACCAGTTACAGACTTATAAAACACTTGCTGGAAAAGAACATCTATGTTCTAGGAACTATTAGATCAAACCGTCTATATGGTGCAGAACAAAAATTAGAACCTACGAAAGATGTTCTGAAGAAAGGCAGAGGCTCCTCATCAATCGCTACAAGCTCCGATGGTATTACTGTCATTAGGTGGGCTGATCGGAATATTGTCCACTTGATTTCTTCCTATTCTGGACTTGAGCCTCGAGACACAGCCAGGAGATGGGATGGAAAGCAAAAGACTTATGTGAATGTTGAACGCCCACATGCAGTTGCCGTCTACAATAAACATATGGGTGGGGTCGACATGGTTGACAGGATGGTGGCCCACTACCATTTCATGAATATTTTTCCATTTCATGAATGTGGCACTAGTCAATTCTTGGATACTATACAAGCAAAAGACCAATAAGAAAATATCATTCCTAGAGTTCAAATCAGAGGTAGCTAATAGTCTAGTGAAAAGAAACAAGAAATCAACACCAGGGCGACCATCAACTACACCAGAGCCACCTGTCAAGAAAAGAGCACGTCTGGCGTGTGAAGATTCAGTGAGATGTGATGGGCTGCAGGGCCATTGGCCTCTATTGACTGATGTAAAAAATGCTGCACGGTGCAGAAGTAATGTTTGTACTAGAAAGACCAAGTATATATGCAAGAAGTGTAATGTTCCTGTCTGTCCATCTTGCATGGAAAGTTTCCATGAACAATGAATGTTTAGAAGGAAAGTTTGTGGAAGGGGAGCATAGATCCAAGAAACTTTGAGAAAAAGGCTTTTGAGAGGAGCCTTATAAACACAAGGAAAGAGAGTAGGCAAAAAGCTGGAACATTACCTAGTATGTGTTTTATTTTTCCATTGTAACATAATAGGCAATTTTATATTAAAAATTCCATTTTTACTTTTTTATTATCAGAATTCTACATGTTTATTCTTTCTGCATCTGCTATGTTAGGATAGAATGAAAACATGAAAAAATTATAATCTGTAAAATTATGGTACCCTAATGGGCAGAAGCCACTGTATTTGAAAAAAATAATAAACATAAAAAATACAAAAAACTCACACTGAATATTGATCAAGAGAAAGCTATTCTGAAAATTTCAGCAAAATCGGACAACTTTTTCCCCCCTTGTCCCTGAAGAGGTTAATTACAAGGTGGTCTTTGATTGGGGAACTATGAATATAATCATTATATCCTCCTAATGAGCATATTGAACAATTGAATTGGATGAAATCGGTTATGTTAATTAAAGAGTAGTTGCTAATCATTTTGTTTCCCCATCGGTGCTGCACCAGAGCATTTATTTTTCCGTGGGCACTAACCTTATGAAAAGCAATTGGTATCAGCAAAACTGAAGTACGAAGTTCGGTGAGAAAATTATCATTATTATTAAAGAAAGCCATAGATTTCACTGGGAGCAATCCAGACAATGGCACTGGCTGTTTCAATTGTTCGATTGATGATACATCAAAATCTCTGACTGCTGATCTCTTTCGCTTAAATCGGACACAAATCTGACTTTTCACTATACAGGACATTGTAGTCTTAAAAAACTTAGTGGGGAAGAGGAGGAAACAGCCTCTCATGGATATCTTCCTCTTGTAATCTTTGATTGCAGCGCCCTACTCACTCTCCAAGGGAGCAGGGTGCTTCAATCAAGAAGCAAGAAGAATTCCTCCAAAACAATCTGGTAAGGAAAAATATCACACTCTCCGAGCAGTGTAACCTAAACAAATAGGCTTAACGAGATTTAAGGATTGCAAATCTTAATGGGTGAACCTTTGTGGTGTTTGGTTACAAATACTGCGCTGTTGGGTCTCATTAGCCTGTTGTTCACACCTAATTGCTTGCGTGCCAGCTGGACGGTTGTCTATATAGTACATATACTAATTGCTGTTCAATAAGTACGTCATTGAGAACAGTCATACTGAAGATCCAGTAAATTCAAGTCTCCAGAAAATTTTCCCAATGTATTCCGTTAGATACCAAATTCTTTTAATATTTGGTGTCGCTTTGCAAAAATCTCCCGTCTCTGGTAAGTTTATGCATTTGGAACTTTTCATCTCACAAGGCAATTTTCCAACATTTTCTGAATGTATTTTGTTGATAACCACGTCTTTCAATATAATATGGTGTCACGTTGCTGTATCTTTTTGTTTTTTTTTGACAAACCGCCACCCACTCTCCCGACAGGATTCGTGAAAGCCGCCAAAAAGCGGCAAAACCGCAAAATAGTTTACTATAGAGAAATATTAAATTTCCTTTTCCACTTTATTGATTTTTTACTTTATCTTCCCATATACGATGTATAGGTAAGTAAATTATTGTATTGGTGATTTTTTTTTTTTTTTCTGGACGAATTATGACGACTAGATACCAAAAAACGAGTCTAGAAAAAATGTGTGAACGTTCGTTCACACATTTTTTCCGTCGTGTTCGCGCATCTACAGCCTTTATTATTTGTCCGATTTTGATGATATTTGGCAATAAAATTTCTTGAGGGCATAATTCGAGCCAAACCTTAATATTGGAGATAGCACCCTCAAAAGGGGTCATTTCGGGGTGACCCTCTAGAATCCAAAAGGCATGCCCTATTTTGATGAAATTTAAAACAGACACTCTTTGTAAAATATTATCGGCAAATTTTGGGTCTCACGTGGCTATTTTATCTTGGGGGGGCTTTCATGATACCAAACCCCATATTCGGGTCACTTCTGTAAAAGCGAAAGTATCACTCTCTATAACAATTTTGATGAAATTCAAAATAATTATTCTGTGGAACATATTATTGACAAATTTGGGTCTTATAAAGCTATCTCCACTATAGGCCCTTAAAATAATATCACTAGAAAGCTGTGACAACACCCGGAAGCTACCAAATCTAATTCTTACTTTATAGAGCTACAGCATCAACCGAAGGTTGTTACAGGTAATTCAAATATTTTTTTCCACTATAGAGCTGTGACAACAGCCAAAGGCTGCTAAATCTAATGCATATTAAATTTTCACAAGAGATTTGGGACAATCCAAACAACCGAATTATCGAATTATCCAAACAACTAACGAAATATCAAAGTTTTTGTGACAACAGCCGAAGGCTGCCAACCCTAATTCATATAATAATTTTACTAGAGAGCTATGACAACAGCCGAAGGCTGTCACTGCTAACAGATATAAAATTTTCATCAAATACCTGCGACATCATCCGGCGCCTGCCAAATTTCTAGAATAAAGAAAGATAAAGTTTAGTACGGTTTTCCGTACCCTTTAATTTCTTTTGTTAAAAATCTCATTTTTCGTCAAATTTGTTTATGTGAACAAATGTTTTTTCGCCTTTTCAACTTTCCTTATACTTTAAGGAAAGTAAAAAGTGATTTCTATTACTTTGGGTTATGGAAAGGGTTAAGATGAGCTCGGACGAATTTATGATGGTATGTGTTCCAAGTCGTTGCGGTGCGTATAATTCGTTTTCGTTTATATTCATTTCATGGATTTCGAAAAGAAACACTTGAAAGATCTTTCCGTTGGTATAAAAAGGCCTCAGGACAGTAAAAGTATATGGACAAAATTAAAATATTCGAGACCCCAAAAATTCCTCCATATGATAAATTAAATAACTCATTTGCAGGAGATATTTCAATCAGTGAATCATTTTATGGGTGCCAGCCACACAATAATGACGATACTCAATCAGTATCCAACCCATATTGGAGTGACGAATCAATTCCTGAGTTGAAACTTGACAATAAATCATATTCTGATTTACACAATCGTCTGAAAGATTTATACGATAAGTTCTTGAGTAACAGCATAGTCAATAACGTTGATAAATTCATAAGGTGGGTTGCATATTTAGCACACATTTTTTTGGAGATTTTGGAGACAACATTACTCTTTCTTTGGAATTCCAGCTACCCTAATTTTTAGTGACGGACATTCACATTTTATTATCAATATGTCAGGATAGAATTTGGATAAATTTCTCTGGACCTAAAAGGTTTCAGAGATCAATGAACTGGAGCTTTATCAAGAGTTTGATTAAGCTTGATTAATAAATTATTGATTTCTATTTTCAGCTTGTATGATGATTACGAGTCAAAATAACCTCTATTGCTTTGTACTTTCAGCCTGTATGATGATTACGAAAAATCAGGACTCAATGATCCTGAAACATATTTTTCCAAGTACAGAATAGGTAGCAGCACTGGCTCCAATTATATCAATCAGAATAGAGCCATTTTGAATATAATAGCCATGGATGACGCTATTCTGAAGATAGCCCCGAACATCGCCCAAAGTATGTTCTTTGCGGCAACTATACCAAAGCCGAGCAAAGAATTGATTACAAGCATTAATAATAAATTGTTTGATTTTAAAACATCAGACGAGTTTAAACAAACAACAGGTAGGAAACTGTGAGAAAGGAGCCGAGCTCAATATCCTTAGAATATACAGAGTGTCTAAAAAAAGGAGAGGAGCTCTTTAGAATATACAGGGTGTCTCAAGAAAAGAAGCAGAGCTCAATGCTCAATATCTTAGAATATACAGGGTGTCTCTAGAAAAGGAGCGGAGCTCAATATCTTGAGTACAGATTTGAATTCCCAACACTTATTTTAAAGGGGGAAAAAGTTCTAATGGTTTTTAAATTTTTGGCACTTTCCTTTAAGAGGGTCAACATTGAGATCTTAAACGGAACTACCATGGGGCTTGTATCTCTGTCAGAGAGCCCACTAAGGCCCTAGTGGGATTATTAAAAATATTTTCCACTGTATATTCAGAGCTTTTTCTCAGAGTGGTTCCCCAGAGTTCGGGACCAAGAAGCCAAGGACGCCACATTTGGGCCAAATTCAGCGAATGATATGGCACTGTGCAAGCTGAAACTAACTACCTTTAAAAGTTGAAGGAAGTCAAGCCAAATAGACTTTATATTATACAAAAAACACTAACCTAAATAAGTGAGAAATTTAGCCAAGGAAGGCACCTATAGCTGCAACTACGAGATTGAGAAAAGTGAAGATTTTCCTTCCTTTCAGTGCAATAATAGCCACTAAATTTTCCTCACGAGGTTGAATTAGGACAATTACCCGAGATTAATTTTATTTAAGTACTAAACTCGTTCAACATTAAGGCAGATGAAATACTATATCTTCACTTGACGAAGAAAGTAATGATATAGTATTTCATCTACCTTAATATGGTTTTACTTGCATAGTATCCCAATTCAAGCCAATTCGTCCAACATTGTTAAAGGCAGAGATCCTTCTCACTCAAACAAAAATACGTGAGAACGGATCATGTACAACTGATTGTGAGGACTGAGTAGCTGGCTGATGTTGGTTGGCTGTGGAGATTAGTTACACTTCCGAAGACCTTAGTTGTAAAGATAGGATTCTTTCAGTTCCAATGTGTGCATATGAAATTGCGGTTCAATTCTAATGTTCATTATTGAAAAGCAAGAATTTACAACTTTTATGTTTTAGAAATTTATTATCCTTTACAATTAAAGCTGTCTAAAAGAACAGATTTCTACGAATGACGCATCGAGATATTGAGTTAAGTGTTTTTTGATTATCTTTGGATTGGAATAAAAAAAAATGGGTGCGTGTACTTATGTACGCGCATGAGAATACTTCTTTGGTATCATTAAAAAATAGTTTTTAATAGCATGCAAATAATTAATTACAATAAAAAAAACTCTGCCAATGTGACACATGGGTTTATTATTTTTCTGGCAAAAAATAATAAACGTTTTATTACTCCCCCCCTCAAAAAAATTGGGGGTGGCAAAAAAATTGAGGAGGGGTTCTCGTGAAGATTCCAAATCTGGTGCGTAATTAGATCCTAATTTGGCAAACCTACTAATTTTTTTTTTACCTACTAAATTTGAAGTCTCTGGCTCTCACCATTCTCTTTTTAGACAGGATTAATGAAAATCGCTTTAAAGTGGTTAAAACCGCCAGCGGTATATTTGATTGAACCCAAAAGTTTCCGAGCTAACTGAGACCCAACATATGATATAAATACAAAATTTCAAATCTCTAACTCTTACCATTTTCCTTTTAGACAGCAATACTGAAAACCGATAAAAAGAGGCAAAAATCGCCAAGGGTGTATTCGATTGCACCCAAAAGTTTCGGGGCACAATTAAAGCCCTGATGAGACCTATATGTATACCAATCCTACTAATTTTATCCAAATCGGTCATCGCTAAGTGGTAAAAGTGTTCATCCGCGGACAAACGGATTTTTTTTTATTCGATTTTCAGATTCTACGTACCTTGAAACGTATAATATCAAATTTTGAGGGGGGTATTTTTTTCCGTGACGATTCCAAAGGTTCATTATTGAAAATAATAAACCAAAATATTTTTAAAATAAATTTAATAATATTTCAAAAAAACATACTACCCCACCCGGGATTGAACTCAAAACCTACCAACTATGAAACAAGGCCTTTTGCCACACTTAGCTACAATCTTTATATATAAAAGGCAATGTCCTGAGTGACTGATCAACGTAGAGCAAAAACTATTAATCCTATCTTCGTTGCACCATGTAAGTGTCCACTAAGAAAGGATTTTGCAAAATTTAAATTTTAAGGGGTAGAAATTGCGAAAAGTAAACAATCCTCATAAGAAATACATTAGGGCGAAAGAGAAGAATAAGAAGGTAATAGCATGATACATGTATATATACAACAGCGTTGTATGTATATAAGCATACATACAACAGCGTACGTACCTACTTTCACAATTTTTGAATAAAGAGAAAAAATACTATTAGCATGGGAACGGCCATGCCTCTAATGCGACAAGCTATAGGCCGTAGCGAAGCAGCTAGTATTCTATAGAAAGAGAATGAGAAAATAGGTACAATACGAGTATTTAGTTGGAGGGGTCTGTGTTAATTTTGTGTTACACTGATGCGGTGTTAATGTCGTGTTGCAGATGCGCGCGCATTTTAAAATTTCACTCTCATCGTTTTTTCATAACGCGCCTAAAGAAGTATAACTTCAAAAATTCCTCACAATGTCCCGTTCCAAGCAGCGCACCGGACGATCTGAAACACATAGTTCTAAGAATGGAATAAACGGTTGACAATGCTAGTACAACAACATTTCTGATTATTACATTTTTCAGCTGTAATCAAAATATCATATTCAGACGCAGATAGTTCAGAAGTGAAGTCTGGTCATATTTTACTCAACCCCCAATCAAGTTGGAGACCAATCACTGTTATGTCAAATGAGTATGAAGTAAAAGGAGATTTTCCACACACAGGTGATCGCTTTTGCGAAAGAATGATATTTAAAGTTTGCATTAACTTTTCTTGGAAGCAAAGAAATTTCGACGTGGAACAGAAATTTGAAATGTTTTTTTCCCCTTCTCTGCGAGGTCTATAGTTGAAGGAAATATATACACTTGAGCGAACGAAGTGATTTGTAGTATTAACACAATTCTCCTTTAAACGTCTGTTGGTTCTTCTTGATAAAACTCGGTATGGTTTTATTGATTACAGTACTTTTACTTTAATTAACTGCATGATTAGTTTTTGGTCTCTGATAATGTCCCCCGGGGCCAAATTGCGTAAAATACTACAGACAAACAAATTTAACATCAATCCCACTGAAGTTAAACGTCCGGCATATTTAGTACTTAGTCAATTCCCGTTCGATCACTAAAGTTAAGCATCAAGCATTAGTGTTGTCCTCACAATGCTGAGTGCACCCCGAACAACTGCACAGCTTCGAAAAATGTTTCGCCTCCGCAAGGATTTGAACCCGGGTCTACGGCACACAAATCCAGTGTGATACCCACGAGGCCAGAATTATTTTTTAATTATTGTTTTGTTTTTTACATTCCCAGGATTGCAATTTTCGTATCATGCAATGGTGCCGGATGGCACTTTTCCAATTGCCACCAACCGAGTATGCCCTATAAAAATATACTCACTGGCGTATTATAAGATCACCATATTAGGTAAATATAAGATTTTTAGTCGCCGGGATTGAACGATTTGGACCTATATTTTGAACGAAGTGGAGGTTTTTATAATTTTTTGTTTGTGTGTACCACGATTACTCTTCAACGCAGTATTCGAATTCGAAATCTTAACACTGTTTCATCAAACCGGTTTTGCGAAGGCTAGATAACACACTAATCTCAATAGATTGATGCAACAAAATGTTGCTAGCTCTCTCTCTATAACGAATGTATTACTTATCCGCTTATCGGAGAAGTAATATATTTCTTATAAAGGGTGCTCCAAAAGTAAAAACCTACTACCGTAATGGTGAATGTTTCGCGGTGACTGTACGGAAACTCAGTACGATTCTTAGACGTCATGAAGCACCAAATGGAACGACTTCCGCAGATTAATCAAGAAATTTGAGGAAACCGGTTCAGTATTGGTAGCCAAAATGCCTAATGTTAAATTACAAGGATCGGGCAACTGCGTGGAGGGCTAGCAGAGGGGTCATATTCCCGATATTGTTTTACACTCATAAACCACAAAGACTAATGAAGACAATAATAATAATAATACTGCTTATTTATACTGCTCGAATGAGACTAACGAGTCCCTTTACCCCAGCAGTAAGCTTGTACTATTATTGTGGTCAAAATCTCAATTATTTGAGAGGATAAAATACTACCTTGGCTGGGGTTCGAACCCGTGACCTCCTGATTACCAGGCGAGCGCTTGACTATTGAGCTACCAAGGTAGTCAACAATGATATGCTAATTGCCCCCTTTTTCAAAAAATAAAGCCAATTTTAGCAAATTTAAATCTGGCGTTACTTTTGGAGCACCCTTTATTTAACGAGCGCATGTAGGGTATACGATTATGCAAGTTGGATAAATCAGCTGTTGCCAGATTAAGATATCTTGTTCTTATTTTGGCATTGCCTAAAACACGACATGGAATATTTCTGCCCGCCATACAATTAGATCAGTCATCTAAGACATCGAAGGTAGAAAAAAAATGGTACTAGTTCTGATTTTTCATTTAATATGTTGTTGGGATACATGAGGGGAGTGTGCAACTAAGTTTGCTATTTCGAAAGACTGTGCTCGCTGCGCGGTGTTCGAAAACATTTGATTTTTCGGACTTGTTTCAGATTTTCAAAAAAATATCGAAAACCGTGAATGGTACAGAAAAATAGTTATTCATCTTTATTTAGAGTAAATAAAATTTGCCACAATTTGATTCCAATTGCAACTATGTGGTCTTAACAGATCGCGAGATAAAGCACTTCTAAAATTGTCGATTTTTTCGAAAAATCACAGAATTTCAATTTGAACCACATTTTGAGCTAAATATCTGCTCCAATAGTTATCCTAGGGAGAAATCATGGGATAGGAAGTTGTAGTCTATTTATTTATCTGTCATTTAAGCTCATAGGGGAGCATTTAGGTCCAGTAAGATTCTTTTTATGTTAAAATAACCGAAATCAGATATTTTACACTAGGCCATTCATCTAATAAATGCGACATTGCCAAAAGTGTTGTTGTTATTGTTACTGTTTATGATGTTGTTTTTGTTGTTGTTAGGTGGTGGTGGTAGTGGTGTAGATGAGTTACACCTTACAAGATTACATAAGTCATGCAAAAAAAAAAAATACGAAATTTCGGGGGGGTCTGGACCCCCCTCTGAGTACGGCCTTGATAGTGGATACGTACCATTTTGACTTGCACTCTGGCGTACACTGATCGGCCATTGGTGATGTCAAAAGGGGAGATTCTCGTTTGAACGCTCTTTCATTCAAGTTTAACAAATAAAATTGAAATCGAACAGTTATTATTAAACTCGAAAGCAAACATGAATGAACATTTTGTTATTTTGTCATACAGTTTATCATCCTTCCACTGAAAATTCAATCATCCATTAGTCGGACTTGAACTGACAAACACCGCCTTATCTGATTCGCCCAACGCTCTACGTAGGGGAAATCCTAATTACAATTATTTTCAAGTAGCCTTAATTCTCAGGTGGTAAAATAATTTAAGGCTCGATTTAAAAAAATCTTCCTCGCTATGAAATGACATTATATTTTTCCTTTGAAAAGTCAAGAAATTAAGTACTCGATATTGGAAAGAAAGTATCGATAGCACAGAATTATCGGCTGCAAAGTATCGATACTATATTCGTATCCCTAAATGTTTTTCATCTTCTTCTTTCCAGGTTGGAAAGGTATTGTTCGACAGTTAGTTTTCAACGTTTTAAAGAATAACAAGAATTATATTGGTACAAGAGATTTATTGGGTGGAGGACATAAAGACAATATAGAAATTGAGACCCCCATCATTTATATAGGCAAACCGTACTGTTCAATCGATGAAAATGTAGAAAAATATGAACTCCTCTCACCGTACAAAACAATTGCAAAACGAGATAAATATGGTAGAGCGAAACTGAGGAAGTGCTTTTCAATTCAATTGAAAATCAGGTCCGTTCGTGTTAGATACTATTCTAAAAGATACTTGAGACTAATATACCTGGAATGCATTCTGACTGATACATGGAATACATTCGGACTGATACATAGATTGTATTTTTACTAATGCGTGGAATGCATCTTGACTGATACATGGAATACATCTTGACTAATGCATGGAATGCATCCTGACTGATACATGGAATACATCTTGACTGATACATGGAATACATCTTGACTGATACATGGAATGCATTTTAACTGATACATAGATTGTATTTTTACTAATGCAAGGAATGCATCCTGACTGATACATGGAATACATCTTGACTGATGCATGAAATGCATCCTGACTGATACATGGTTGCATTTTGACTGATACATGAACTGCATCTTGTCTGATACATGGAATACATTCTGACTGATACATGGAATACATTCTGACTGATACATGAACTGCATCTTGTCTGATACATGGGATGCATCTAAACTGATACATATTAATGTATTTTTCATAATGCATGAAATGATATATTAACTAAATAAAAGATATATGAACCGTGCATTGATTAACTCAATAAAAAGTACGGGAGGAAAAATACCCCAACCGCCAGTACAAGGTCATTTGAATGTGCTTCAACAGGAACCATATCAATTTTTTTTAGTAAAGGCTGCCCATCTTAAAAACCACAGCGGGTCAATAATTAAGGACTCCATCCATATCTTGCTATGGCGTGTAGAAAAAGTAAAAAAAAAAAACTTTATATATAACAATAAAGAATATCTACCTAAGACTAATCGGTATGCTGGTGTAAGGTTGCAACTAGCCAAAAGCTGACAGCCGCAATGTATTTTTCCTCAAAATATATATGTTCGCTTCTCTCTCTTGACTGGATTTGGCAGATACATTGTGCTGTCGCTTCGCTCGGCACTAAAAGGCATAGTCTTTCCCTATCTCACAGTAACATATTAGTTCTATATTTTGGTTTATTATTTTCAATAATGAACCTTTGGAATCGTCACGGAAAAAAAAAATACCCCCCCTCAAATTTTGATATTATATCTTTCAACGTACGTAGAATTCAAAAATCGAATAAAAAAAATCGTTTGTCCGCCGTACGCCGTGATGGGCACTTTTGCCACTTAGCGTTGACCGATTTGGATGAAATTTGGTATATAGGTCCCATCTGGGCTCTAATTGGGTGCAATCGAATACAACCTTGGCGATTTTGGCCGCTTTTTAGCGGTTTTCAGTATCGCTGTCTAAAAGGAGAATGGTAAGAGCTAGAGATTTAAAATTTTGTATGTATGTCATATTTGGAATCTCAGCTAGCTCCAAAACTTTTGGGTGTAATCAAATATACCGCTGGCGGTTTTTACCGCTTTAAAGCGGTTTTCATTAATCCTGTCTAAAAAGAGAATGGTAAGAGCCAGAGACTTCAAATTTGGTAGGTATGTCAAATGTGGGGTCTAATTACGCCCCAGATTTGGAATCATCAGGGGAACCCTTAATTTTGGGGGGGTACCCCCCAATTTTTTTTGCCAGAAAAATAATAAACCCAGGTGTCACATGGGCAGAGTTTTTTTCAGATGTTTTTTTCAGAGTTTCAGATGTGTTCTACATCCCCCTTGTATGTTTGACCATTTTTGTGATTCACCCTGTAAAAGAATGTTCTAAATTTCAGAATAATACCATTTCCGAAACATTTTGCAATCAATTGGGAATGAAGTGCGAAGATATGATTGGCAAATTACAACGATTGCAGCAAATAATGGACGACTCACCATTCATGAATCTTATTCGCAACAATAATAAGTTTAATTTGATTCGCAACATTGTCGAGATTCGCAGAGACTACTCTAAGATAGACGATTCGAATGTACCGAAATTAGGTCGTAATTATAACGTCGAATGGCCTAGAAAAGAATCAATCAAATCCAAGTGCAAAACAACGACGAAGGCGCGGATAAAATGCTGGTAATTTTTGATTCAAGACTGAAAAATAGTCTTGTCTCATCTACAATCCTAAAATAAAATATATGAATATACAGGGTGGTCCATATTTTACAGTAAAAATATATGAATATACAGGGTGGTCCATATTTTATAGTAATCCCAATTTTCTACGAACCGATCCATTTTTTTATATAAAAACCCATATGCAAATACAGTATCAACTAGACTTGCATTATAAAATAAAAAATAAAAAAAAGGTAATTTTTTTTTTCAAATTTTCTGCATAATTTCATAAAAATCAAACTGATGACTCTTTTGTTTACATGCATGAAGCGTTTTTAGAAAATCACATCATTTCCATTTCCAACAGTAAATACATGTTTATAAAATGTAATTAAGTGAGAGTATGTACTATCCTTGATAAAATAGCAGATAGTTGATGGGTATTTTTCCTATAATTCATTAGCCGAAATAGCGTATAGGTACATTTTCAACAATCCAATTTTCTTTACTTTAAGCCAAAAATAAAGTTGTAAGTGATACTATTTAGGTATGTTTTAATTTATAGAAAATGAGAAAATGCCAACGAGCATACCACGTTGAATACACCAGTTCCCGTCAGATCACTGAAGTTAAGCAACGTCGGGCGTGGCCAGTACTTGGATGGGTGACCGCTAATTTATGGCTGATATTACTACATCCCCTTCTCTAACTTTTTTTTTTCATAACAAAAAAAAAACATCACTTAAATTTCAACTTGTTCGGCGTCGTTATTGTTATTTTGAGTCGAGAATATTTTTCTGTTTCATCAACATGTTTGTGACATATGATTCTCATGAGCTCCCACATCATTGTCGTTGCTAAGTCACTCTCGGCTTGATATGAATTTCATTTCTTCTTAAAATATTTTTGTTTTCTGTCTCTATGTTATACGATCTATTGTTTTCTTCGTCTAAGATTTTCCCTTTTCTCCATTCTTGGTCGTTTGGGTTCTTTTTGTACCACACTAGCTCGTCGGCTGCTAATGGTCACCTCTCTACTGTTCTGTCTGCTATTGTAATGTCTGGCTACGACATTTCTATTGTTCTTAATATTATATTTTGAACTTCCTCAGCACTGACAATGGTTTGATATTTTTGCATATTCGGCAATCTTTGTATGGGCTAAAATTAATTTTATTCGGAGTATTTCTCCATACCAGTAACATCTTGTAAAAATCCATGTCTTCACGTATCGCCTTTTGATTAAGCTGTTTCACGATTTTCACTGCTACTTCTTCTTTACAGTTCCCTTGCTGATGAAATGGGCTATTCGTCGTGTGTTGGAATTCCCACTCTTCGGTGAGCTTGACAAATTCTTTATTTACGAAGTTACTTCCGCGTTGTCAGATATCGCTAAGGAGGGTACACCGAAGTTTCGTCTACATATGAGAATAAGGCTTTTCGCTGTCATGTCTGGTAGCTCGTCTAGTTTGAAAAAATCTGAGTAATGATCCACAGTCAACAGTGACCAAGAAACGTCGCTTCTTATTTTTAAACATTACTTCAAATACGTCCATGCTAACTATCTCAAATGAATAGCTGTACTTACTTTTTGATGGATCAGAAGAAGACCCAAATATAACATTAGATGGACATAATCTACCTAAATGTAATAAATTCATATATCTTAGTTCTGTGATACACAAAGAAGGAAATTGTACCTCTGATGTTCAAAATCGAATACAAACAGGATGGCTCAAGTTTAGAGAAATGACTGGTGTGTTATGTGACAGAAAAATGCCCATAAAACTGAAAGACAAATCTACAAGACCTGTATAAGAACTGCACTACTGTACGGAAGTGAATGCTGGACCACATATAGAACATATTTAGACCAATTAAATACAACAGAAATGACAATGCTAAGATGGAATACTAGAGTGACAATTGATGAGAAAATCAGCAATAATTACATTAGAGGAATAACACCAATTGTACAGAAAATTGATGAAAGACAACTGAGATGGTTCGGCCATGTAAAGAGGAGATCCCCCGAACAACCAAACATATGGTAAATCAAGCAATGACATTAAATTTAGAACAAGCACCACGAAAGAGAGGAAGACCAAAGAATACATGGATGAATCAACAATCAAAAAGACTAGAGAAAAGCGAAATAACAGAAGAAGATACCCAAAATAGAAGAAAATACTAACTGCGAACAGAAAGAGCCGACTCGAGCAGTGCTAACTGATATGAATCAAGGCTAGGGAGAAGAAGATAAATATATGAGTGAAACGTAAAAATGTAAAAAATATTTGAGAATGGTGTTTTACCAGTCTTTTTTGTTATTGTTCGGAGCTGCCAGGGACTGGGAGCTCCCGAGCTAATTTCGTCACTTTGTGTTTAGATATTAATTCGCCAAATACGTGGCATAAATCGGTTTTGTCAAGATTGCATGAACTTAAAGCCTGTTTTTTCTTTGAATGTTAAGTTTCTCCTAAAAATTCGACAACATCTAATACATTAAGGGTGGGTTGGTCTTCTCCACCAAGGCCATCTAAAATTAATTTCAAAGGGGTTAGAATTTCCTCACACTCATTTGGTATTGAATTTTGTGGTAATTGTTTCGGTACCAGAAAGTCCTCAACGGTTGCCTTTCTAACAGTAGGTATCTCAAAGTTCTAATTTTTTGTTTTTTAATTACCGCACTCGTTTCAGTTTTATTGGTAGAAGACAGATCCGAATCTGAACTGTTTTCATTCAAAAATATTTTTAATGATTTCCTTTTAATCGGTTCCTATATTTGAAGTTCGGAAGAGACAATAACAGATGGCATTTTGTTTTTTGATTCAACCTTAACCCAGTTTATATCCTCATCATCATCATTAGACATTAGACATAAGATCATCCTTAATAGATTCCAGTGGTGTAGGAAGGATTCGATCAATCTGCAAAGATTGTGTGAACTATCCAATGAAGTTTGAGTGATGTCTGGAGCTTCATTGATGTTAGCGTTAAGCTCCTTCGCTTTGATATTTTTGGTTAGACGGTTTGATAATGAAAGCTTAGATAATTTTGGGCACATTTTGGAAGAATGTATATCGTTGGGACATAGTTTACATTTGCTGCTTTCAATTGTTAAGTATATTTGGAAGGAAAGTAAGTCATATTCAAAAGTTAGAGAGTCAGGAATATGTAAACTACCTTCCTCTGAATTGTGTTTAATAAACACATATCTTTTAAAGTTGTACAGATGGGCGTACTCCTTTTCAACTAGACCATAGTTCATATGATATATTGGCGATATTATTTCTAGGTCTATATTTTTTTGTAAGACTGCTCTGAGGATGTCATTAGGAATTGGTGTCGACACGTTAGAAATAGAGATGTGATTTATGAGTCTTTTGAGTGATTAGATCACTAATGAATCACTCAGTAAAATGATCTAATCATTTTCATTAATCACTCAATGAGTCACTAATCGTGAGCCGTGAGCCATGATAGCTCATATACCTAATCAAATAGATCATAAGTCGTGAGCCATGACGTCATTAATCATTTTCATTACAATCAATTGAATGATTTTTTTCAATTCTCTTTTGTACAAGCTTTCTTGCATTACGAACCATCGATCAAAGAGGAGAAGAAGAAACAAAACAACACACAAGATATAACCTTGAAGTAGCCAATAGGATCATTCCATAATCAGCACACGAAGAGACCACACATACCTGTCTCATTCTATTTCACTTGCCTACAGCTGCTCTCTCTCACTCTGCATTTTTTTTTTCTCTCTGTTCTTACCTACTAGGTACTTGTTTCTTTCTCTGTTCTCTGTATACTCATGGTTCTACCTACAGAGTCTACCTACTAGGTAGACTATGATTGTGATCTATGCAGGTTGTAATTGTGATTCATGAGTCAATGGATCAGCAAAGTGATTTGGCTCAATTGATCTAATCAATCACTCATGACGCATCTCTAGTTAGAAATGATAAGTTTTTCGGCTGGATTAGAGTAGAGCCTAACTTACACATTTTGGGTATTTATGTTTAGAAGTTAATGATTAAAAACAAAATTTCTGGCAATCGATTCCGAAACGAGGAACATACAGAATCGCCCATTTGAAATACGCGACGCTGAGATAATATTTTTTGGGTCAATAACCTTACCAACAGCTTTAATTAACAGTATGTAGGGAATCTTGCTCCATATTTCCGGATTGCTTGTGTATAAAATGATACCTTGTTCCTTTCGGACAGTCGTAGTCGGTTCACATATTTTAGCCGTTGAGGCATAAGAAAGGTTTGAGGAAGAGTTTGGTTGAATAGTTAGGTGGATAAGAGATATTGGATTTGAAATTGTTTGATTAAATTTGTTTAAAGTTGAAGAATTAGATTTTGAAAGTAGAGGAAAATCCTTTGAAGAAGTTTGATTGATGTTGTTAGCAGATCCGGAGAAGAAAATGCTTCAGAACCATCATGTTTACACTCCAGTGAATTCATGGTTTTGTAAGAAAGGAATTGAAGTTGGTACCACCAGGAACGCATCTGGTTGAAAATTAATTTCCAGATTTGGCGGCGATAAGTTTTAGGTATGAGCCATCGAGATGTTAGCGTATCAAAATAGTAAATTTAAATCCCGCCATACACGTGCGAACAATTTGTTCTCGGTGTTTGTACCAACATTTTACCGTCTATGGTTCTGTTTGAATGGTTGCGCAAACTGTTTAAGTAAAGCGGTCAGAATTGAAATAATTTGTACAAATACTTCTTGTTTGAGTACTTGCTTGACGTGTATGGTACGGTTTGTGCAAACTTTGGGTTAGTCAACTCCTGCTCCTATGACATGTTCAACGAACAACACCACAAATCGAATTAGTGTTTGCGCAATAGGTTGCTACGTGTATCTGCTAGCGTATGTACAAACACACAAACAACGAGTGTGTGTTTGTACATACGCTAAAATAATATTTTAATTGAAAAATGTATGTGGCTAATATGAAACAAAAATATGCGTGACTTCGATTGGTAAGGAAGAAAAAATTCAATGAAAATATATATCGGAAAAGTTCGAATAACACAAATAATTCAAAGTTTCAGAAAATATAATTACACAGAACAACAAAAAACAACTTTCAATCACTGTATCCAAAAAATTAGATCATTCTGAACAGCAAAAAACGATCAAAGAAATTTATTTGGACGGAGCATAACAAACGCAGGTGTATTGAAAAACGGTTGCTACGTACTCAAGGTATACTTCTGATTTCATTAACCGAATGAAATCTTGACCACGATTTTTATTTAAACGTCTGTTTTTAACAGTGTCAATATTCAATTGCATTGTTCGATTTTGATGAAATCGAGAGTAGAAATTTATTACGTTCTTGGAAATAGCAGCTCATTTATTGTAATTTATAAAGCAAAAAAAGTACACTTCCATCAAATATTCTGTCATTATTGATGGCGTAGCTATAACAAATCAAAATGCTCCACGGTGTCAAATCTATAAGGTACTATATTTTCATCTTGTGACCCTTTCAAAAGCTCCGCCATTGATAATGCTTTAAAAATTAAACTAGGTCGATGGATTTGTAACATCATAAATTAGTATACTTGCCTTCTAATTTGTCTGAATAAATAATCATTTTTATTAAAACGTACGAATTTCGCACCAGGACTTTGACAGACTTACTTTGGTGCCGAAAAAATAACAGTCACTTTCTCATTAAAATTAAATGCTGTTTTAAATAACGTTTTGCGTTTGTGTTTCCAGTAAGATTGTTTAATTTACTCCCTATTTCATTCAAAAATGAAACCGTTTCCTCGCTCCATGGTCCGAGAATTTCAAACTCCAGAGGTTTAAAAAGATAATTTTGTTTTGATAGGGATTGGTACTTGGTCAACTTTCCTTTGAAGCTTCCTCGGCAGCTGCTCTTAAGATGTGCGAGCTTTTGGTGATGTAGGAGTCTGCCAAGGTGTTCACGCATATATAAAAGTTTGCCCTCTGGACCATGGGACCAGGGTCATTCCATCAGGGCGCTTTCCGTTATCCCTACACAATCCAACCGGTTCGAGGCTAGATGGGATAAGTATTGATGACAGAGAGCGATGAATGATGTCATTCACCTCGGTATGCGGGGAAATCTCCCACTGCTTTTAACGCAGCTTAAGCCATGGATCCCATCCTCATGAACAATGGCACCACATTCACACACATGCTTTTTAAAAAAATTGCAAGGCAAACGGAGAGCAATACATGAACGAAATGAGATGTTGTCCATATAGGTGCCAATGTTTTTGGAACCATGCTCCCGATTCTCGAGCCTGAAGTGCCAGAAAGCGGGCCGTATCAACAGGTTTGGTGAAAATAATTTTTTGCTGGATAATTTTTTGAATTGAAATTGTATCCCAGTTACTTTAAACTTCTGGATTTGAAGAAACGGTTCCGTCATATTTTTCGTTCTATCTTTCCAAAGCATCATCCAATAAATGTACACGAACCCCATTGTCCATAAAAGATAAATTTTTTGAGACAAGGTTCTGCACACCACCGCATGAGCCAAGAAAAGCTGGAAGAACCAAATCACTGATTTTTCTTATGCCCAGACCATCATTTCTAATCGGAAGGGATGCTTGGTTCCTATGAATCTCATTTCGGTTACATGAATTTCAATGCATCAAACAAAATAAGATCCAACGATTTTAACATTTCTTCAAATTTCCATACAGCACTAGTTCTCAACATGTAGGTCATTTTCGGAATCATTAAACAATTTTTCAGAAGCAGATATCCATAATGTGCATTAATTTCCTCTAAACGAGACATCTAATTTTCGACAATTCAAATATTGGGGATCCAAGTACACTCAATTCAGATTCCTTTAAAATTTTAGTTACAGGACATATATCATTAAATCGTTCATCCACTTCCTGGTGAACAGTTTGTGAACAAAAATAAGGTTCATACTTATTTGTGTTAACTGATAGCCCCATTTCTTTTGGCATTTCTATTATTTTGACAAAATTTTGCAACACATTATAAGGTGAATCCGCTATTGTAGCATCATCGAGGTACCAAGAATTCAGTTATGAGGTGATAGATTCGACTATAGAATGTACAATGAGACTGAAAATCAAGGGCCCACACGAATCACCTTGTTGTCATCCTGTTTCTGACATGATAATTTCTTTTCCAAAAAATAAGAATGAAGGCTTCAGATAACATTGGTGTAGGAGCAAGGTATGTTATTAAATCATTTTGTACATATTGGCAGGCTATTTTGGCAGTAAGTCTTCTGAAAGCACTGCCTACGGCAATCGGCCGAATTCCTCCATTTTTTTTTTTCTCAGCGCGCACAAAGAAGCACCAAACACAAAGGGACAAATTGACATTCAAAAACATGAAATTACATAAATCAGTAAGAGCGGCAAGAACTATTTTTCCAACTTCTCCTGAACTAATTGAAGTCATGTCTTTGAAGAATTGTGGTCTGAAACCATCAATTCCACCATATAAACCACACAGAAATGACGAAATAGCCTTTTTTACAGAACTTTCAGATGCTGTTAAATTAAGTTCATTGGGCGGCTCGGGAAATTTTAGATCTTGTTTAGGAGCGCGGTGTTTTTCCTGCAAAGATATTAGAGTAGAAACATCATAGGGAGCCAACGAATCAGTAGAACTCGAACTGCCCCTTTGATATAAAAATCACCAATTTTTGCTTCAATTCTTTTTGCTAGAGTGTTGAGTTGTGTGTGATTTTTGTGTTTGGATAACTTGTCAATGTGAATGTTGGAACATTTTTTTTGATTTTAGTTTTTAGCGATTTCTTTTTATTTTAATCGGTACTCAGAACAATGTATGCAAAGAGCAAGAGATGTGTCCAAGCTGGAATAGAGTTTTGTTTAATACAATTTTTAATGACCCTTTGGAATCCTTCGCAGAACTCTTATACTTATCCTCGCTTGCATCAGCCTTTCCTTCAGATCAACTAAGGGATCAGCGTCATTGGATGGATTTTGATAATGTTCTCCCAGATATTTTTTATCAATGTGTGTTTTAAATCGTTTTTTGTTAACGGAAGATCGGAATTGGCTATATGGACATGGAAATCTTTGTGAGGTCATAATGCAATTCTGTGAAGTATCAGACTGTGGATTCAATGGTTCCGGTGAAACAATTAGTACGTTACTATTTTCTCGAGATTCGTTAATAATTTGATCTCTCTGAAGGTTTAAGCACAAATTTTTCCGAGTTAACATCTGAGATGATCAGAAATAGGAGTCGAAACATTTTGACTATTGTTTATCAAATGAGAATGAACATTTAGATTTTTGGATCGCAAATTACCATGGCTGGTCTGTGACATGACGAATATATTAAAAAAAAAAAAAAGTGTGCAATATTTTTCGTGGCTTAAACTTCATAAAATTAGTTCAACAATTATCCAATAGGTCATTTTTATCAAAAACATACGATTTTCGCAGCAGGGCTTTGACAGGCTTACTTTGGTGCCGAGTTGGAAAAATAGTGATATCCCCTTTCCAATACCACAGCCAAAAAAAAAAAAATACCAGTCCCTATCACATTAAAATGAAAATCACATCTTGCTTACTATATTACCTAGGTATGTTTTGATTCTGACATGATTTAGCCTGTCAAGCGCTCTGGGCAAAAAAAAACTCCTTCTCGTGAAATGATTAAAATAAGTTTTCGAAATATACTTTCAAATGAGCATCATATAAAGAGCAATTTTTTTATTGAAAAAACTATTCTAACAAAGAGATATTTTTTCGAGAAAATTGATGTTAAATTGAAAATTACCTATTCGTTCAACAATTATCCAATAAGCGTTAAGATTCTCGACTTTTCTGGAAAACGTTAATTTTCTCGAAAAAATCGTTACCTTGGGGGGACCACGAAAATTAAATACTTAAATTTATGTATTCTCAATGCGAATATAAACTGCAATTTCAGATATTAAAATCAATTTTAGAAAATTTCTCCCACACTTCTTCCGATGTTACAATTCCCATTGAGAAGAGCCAACCCATTGAGTCCATTTTGTAGCATTCCTTTTTTGAGCGTAGTTTTGATCCGACGCATTTCAGCGCCAGCATTTGTGGCTGGTCAATTTGTTTTTTGGGATACGGAACTGTTCCATTGTATTTCCTTTATGGCGGATTCACGGAGGACAAACCCGTAAATCATCCACTAACATGGGCTTTTAATTACTTGATTACAAGGTGGTCTTTGATTGGTTAAGTATGAATACAAGCATTATATCCTCCTAATGAGCATATTGAACAATTGAATTGGATGAAATCGGTTATGTTAATTAGAGAGTAGTTGCTAATCATTTTGTTTCCCCATCGGTGCTGCACCAGAGCATTTATTTTTCCGTGGGCACTAACCTTATGAAAAGCAATTGGTATCAGCAAAACTGAAGTACGAAGTTCGGTGAGAAAATTATCATCATTATTAAAGATTATTGGCACTGGCTGTTTCAATTGTTCGATTGATGATAGATTGAACATCAAAATCTCTGACTGCTGATCACTTTCGCTTAAATCGAATACAAATCTGACTTTTCACTATCCAGGACATTGTAGTCTCAGAAAACATATACAATTTGTGGGGAAGAAGAGGAAACAGCCTCTCATGGATATCTTCATCTTGTAATCTTTGATTGCAGCGCCCTACTCACTCTCCAACAAATAGGCTTAACGAGAATTAAGGATTGCAAATCTTAATGGGTGAACCTTTGTGGTGTTTGGTTACAAATACTGCGCTGTTGGGTCTCATTAGCCTGTTGTTCACACCTAATTGCTTGCGTGCCAGCTGGACGGTTGTCTATATAGTACATATACTAATTGCTGTTCAATAAGTACGTCATTGAGAACAGTCATACTGAAGATCCAGTAAATTCAAGTCTCCAGAAAATTTTCCCAATGTATTCCGTTAGATACCAAATTCTTTTAATATTTGGTGTCGCTTTGCAAAAATCTCCCGTCTCTGGTAAGTTTATGCATTTGGAACTTTTCATCTCACAAGGCAATTTTCCAACATTTTCTGAATGTATTTTGTTGATAACCATTTCGTTTAATATAATATGGTGTCATTTTGCTGTATCTTTTTGTTTTTGTTGACAAACCGCCACCCACTCTCCCGACAGGATTCGTGAAAGCCGCCAAAAAGCGGCAAAACCGCAAAATAGTTTACTATAGAGAAATATTTTCTTTTCCACTTTTTTGATTTTTTACTTTATCTTCCCATATACGATGTATAGGTAAGTAAAGTATTGTATTGGTGATTTTTTTTTCTGGGCAAATTATGACGACTAGATACCAAAAACGAGTCTAGAAAAAATGTGTGCACGTTCGTCCGTCCATCCGTCCGCAAAAATCGTGTTCGCGCATCTACGGCCTTTATTATTTGTTTGATTTTGATGACATTTAGCAACAAAATTTCTTGAGGCCAATTCGAGCCAAAACCTTAATATTGGAGGTACCACCCTCTCTGGGTCAAAAGGGGTCATTCTGTCCTCTAAAATCCCTATTTTGATGAAATTTAAAACAGACAATCTTTGTAAAATATTATCCGCAAATTTTGGGTCTCACGTGGTTATTTTCATCTGTGGGGCTTTCATGGTACTAAACCTCATATTCGGGTTACTTCTGTAAAAGCGACAGTATCACTCTCTATAACAATTTTGATGAAATTCAAAATAATTACTCTGTGGAACATATTATTGACAAATTTGGGTCTTATAAAGCTATCTCCACTATGGGCCCTTAAAATAATATCACTAGAAAGCTGTGACAACAGCCGGAAGCTATCAAATGTAATATTTACTCTAGAGAGCTACAACATCCACCGAAGGTTGTTACAGGTAATTCAAATATTGTTTTCGACTATAGAGCTGCGGCAACAGCCAAAAGGCTGCTAAATCTAATGCATATTAAATTTTCAAAAGAGATTTGGGACAATCCCAACAACCGAAAGTTCTCAATAGTATGAAATTCAAATATTTTTCGCATTAGAGATGCGATAACAGCCAAAGGCTGATAAATCAAATTCATAGAATAATTTTACTAGAGAGCTGTGGCAACAGCCGAAGGCTGCTAAATCTAATGCATATAATATTTTACTAGAGATCTGGACAACAAGCAAATGCTGTCACAGGCATATTAATATATATTTATATATATATATATTTTTGCNATATTATTGACAAATTTGGGTCTTATAAAGCTATCTCCACTATAGGCCCTTAAAATAATATCACTAGAAAGCTGTGACAACACCCGGAAGCTACCAAATCTAATTCTTACTTTATAGAGCTACAGCATCAACCGAAGGTTGTTACAGGTAATTCAAATATTTTTTTCCACTATAGAGCTGTGACAACAGCCAAAGGCTGCTAAATCTAATGCATATTAAATTTTCACAAGAGATTTGGGACAATCCAAACAACCGAATTATCGAATTATCCAAACAACTAACGAAATATCAAAGTTTTTGTGACAACAGCCGAAGGCTGCCAACCCTAATTCATATAATAATTTTACTAGAGAGCTATGACAACAGCCGAAGGCTGTCACTGCTAACAGATATAAAATTTTCATCAAATACCTGCGACATCATCCGGCGCCTGCCAAATTTCTAGAATAAAGAAAGATAAAGTTTAGTACGGTTTTCCGTACCCTTTAATTTCTTTTGTTAAAAATCTCATTTTTCGTCAAATTTGTTTATGTGAACAAATGTTTTTTCGCCTTTTCAACTTAGGAAAGTATAAGGAAAGTAAAAAGTGATTTCTATTACTTTGGGTTATGGAAAGGGTTAAGATGAGCTCGGACGAATTTATGATGGTATGTGTTCTAAGTCGTTGCGGTGCGTATAATTCGTTTTCGTTTATATTCATTTCATGGATTTCGAAAAGAAACACTTGAAAGATCTTTCCGTTGGTATAAAAAGGCCTCAGGACAGTAAAAGTATATGGACAAAATTAAAATATTCGAGACCCCAAAAATTCCTCCATATGATAAATTAAATAACTCATTTGCAGGAGATATTTCAATCAGTGAATCATTTTATGGGTGCCAGCCACACAATAATGACGATACTCAATCAGTATCCAACCCATATTGGAGTGACGAATCAATTCCTGAGTTGAAACTTGACAATAAATCATATTCTGATTTACACAATCGTCTGAAAGATTTATACGATAAGTTCTTGAGTAACAGCATAGTCAATAACGTTGATAAATTCATAAGGTGGGTTGCATATTTAGCACACATTTTTTTGGAGATTTTGGAGACAACATTACTCTTTCTTTGGAATTCCAGCTACCCTAATTTTTAGTGACGGACATTCACATTTTATTATGAATATGTCAGGATAGAATTTGGATAAATTTCTCGGGACCTAAAAGTTTTCAGAGATCAATGAACTGGAGCTTTATCAAGAGTTTGATTAATAAATTATTGATTTCTATTTTCAGCTTGTATGATGATTACGAGTCAAAATAACCTTTATTATTTATACTTTCAGCTTGTATGATGATTACGAGTCGAAATAGCCTTTATTGCTTTGTACTTTCAGCCTGTATGATGATTACGAAAAATCAGGACTCAATGATCCTGAAACATATTTTTCCAAGTACAGAATAGGTAGCAGCACTGGCGCCAATTATATCAATCAGAATAGAGCAATTTTGAATATAATAGCCATGGATGATGTTATTCTGAAGATAGCCCCGAACATCACTCAAAGTATGTTCTTTGCGGCAGCTATACCAAAGCCGAGCAAAGAATTGATTACAAGCATTAATAATAAATTGTTTGATTTTAAAACATCAGACGAGTTTAAACAAGCAACAGGTAGGAAACTGTGAGAAAGGAGCCGAGCTCAATATCCTTAATTATACAGAGTGTCTAAAAAAAGGAGAGGAGCTCTTTAGAATATACAGGATGTCTCCAGAAAAGAAGCGGAGCTCAATATCTTGAGTACAGATTTGAATTCCTAACACTTTTTTTAAAGGGGGACAAAGTTCTAATGGTTTTTAAATTTTTGGCACTTTACTTTAAGAGGGTCAACATTGATATCTTAAACGGAACTACCATGGGGCTTGTATCTCTGTCAGGGGGCCCACTAAGGCCCTAGTGGGATTATTAAAAATATTTTCCACTGTATATTCAGAGCTTTTTCTCAGAGTGGTTCCCCAGAGTTCGGGACCAAGAAGCCAAGGACGCCACATTTGGGCCAAATTCAGCGAATGATATGGCACTGTGCAAGCTGAAACTAACTACCTTTAAAAGTTGAAGGAAGTCAAGCCAAATAGACTTTATATTATACAAAAAACACTAACCTAAATAAGTGAGAAATTTAGCCAAGGAAGGCACCTATAGCTGCAACTACGAGATTGAGAAAAGTGAAGATTTTCCTTCCTTTCAGTGCAATAATAGCCACTAAATTTTCCTCACGAGGTTGAATTAGGACAATTACCCGAGATTAATTTTATCTAAGTACTAAACTCGTTCAAAATTAAGGCAGATGAAATACTATATCCTCACTTGACTAAAAAAGTGATAATATAGTATTTCATCTACCTTAATATGGTTTTACTTGACATAGTATCCCAATTCAAACCAATTCGTCCAACATTGTTAAAATGCAGAGATCCTTCTCACTCAATCAAAGATACGTGAGAACGGATAATATACAACTGATTGTAAGGACTGAGTAGCAGGCTGATGTTGGTTGGCTGTGGAGATTAGTTACGCTTCCGAAGACCTTAGTTGTAAAGATAGGATTCTTTCAGTTTTAATGTGTGCATATGAAATTGCGGTTCAATTCTAATGTTCATTATTGAAAAGCAGCAAGAATTTACAACTTTTATGTTTTAGAATTTTTTTATTCTTTACAATTAAAGCTAAAAGATATTGAGTTAAGTGTTTTTTGATGCCCTGTGGATTGGGATAAAAAAATGGGTTCGTGACTGCGTGTACTTATGTACGCGCGTGAGAAGATATACTTCTTTGGTTAATTATAACCCCCCCCCCCCCCAAAAAATGGGGGTGGCAAAAAAATTGAGGAGGGGGTTTTCGTGACGATTCCAAATCTGGTGCGTAATTGGACCCTAAATTTGACATACCTACTAAATTTGAAGTCTCTGGCTCTTACCATTCTCTTTTTAGACGGGATTAATGAACATCGCTTTAAAGTGGTAAAAACCGCCAGCGATATATTTGATTGAACCCAAAAGTTTCCGAGCTAACTGAGACCCCACATATTATGACATAAATACAAAATTTCAAATCTCTAGCTCTTACCATTTTCCTTTTAGATAGCAATACTGAAAACCGATAAAAAGAGGCAAAAATCGCCAAGGGTGTATTCGATTGCACCCAAAAGTTTCGAGGCACAATTAAAGCCGAGATGGGACCTATATACCAATCCTACCAATTTTATCCAAATCAGTCATCGCTAAGTGGCAAAAGTGCCCATCCGCGGACAAACGGATTTTTTTTTATTCGATTTTTAGATTCTACGTACATTAAAAGGTATAATATCAAATTTTGAGGGGGGTATTTTTTTCCGTAACGATTCCAAAGGTTCATTATTGAAAATAATAAACCAAAATATTTTTAAAATAAATTTAATAATATTTCAAAAAAACATACTACCCCACCCGGGATTGAACTCAAAACCTACCAACTATGAAACAGGGCCTTTTGCCACACTTAGCTACAATCTTTATATATAAAAGGCAATGTCCTGAGTGACTGATCAACGTAGAGCAGAAATTATTAATGCTATCTTCGTTGCACCATGTAAGTGTCCACTAAGAAAGAATTTTGCAAAATTTTAATTTTAAGGGGTAGAAATCGCGAAAAGTAAACAATCCTCATAAGAAATACATTGGAGCGAAAGAGAAGAAGAAGGTAATATGTATATACATACATACAACAGCGTACATGCCTACTTTAAGAGAAAACATACTATTAGCATGGGAAAGGCCATGCCTCTAATGCGCCAAGCTATAGGCCGTAGCGGAGCACGGGCGAAACAGCTAGTATTCTATAGAAAGAGAATGAGAAAATAGGTACAATACGAGTATTTAGTTGGAGGGGTCTGTGTTAATTTTGTGTTACACTGATGCGGTGTTAATGTCGTGTTGCAGATGCGCGCGCATTTTAAAATTTCACTCTCATCGTTTTTTCATAACGCGCCTAAAGAAGTATAACTTCAAAAATTCCTCACAATGTCCCGTTCCAAGCAGCGCACCGGACGATCTGAAACACATAGTTCTAAGAATGGAATAAACGGTTGACACTGCTAGTACAACAACATTTTTGATTATTACATTTTTCAGCTGTAATCAAAATATCATATTCAGACGCAGAAAGTTCAGAAGTGAAGTCTGGTCATATTTTACTCAACCCCCAATCAAGTTGGAGACCAATCACTGTTATGTCAAATGAGTATGGCGAAAAAGGAGATTTTCCACACACAGGTGAGCCTTTTGCAAAAGAATGATATTTAAAGTTTGCATTAACTTTTGTTTTGAGCAAAGAAATTTTGACGTGGAACAGAAATTTGAAATATTTTTTATTTCCCCTGCTCTGCGAGGTCTACAGTTGAAGGAAATACATCCACTTGAGCGAACGAAGTGATTTTGCAGTTTTAACACAATTCTCCTTTAAACGTCTGTTTGTTCTCCTTGATAAAACTCGGTATGGTTTTATTGATTACAGTACTTTTACTTTAATTAACTGCATGATTAGTTTTTGGTCTCTGATAATCTCCCCCGGGGCCAAAACGCGTAAAATACTACAGGCAAACAAATTTAGGTTCAATCCCACTGAAGTTAAACGTCCGGCATATTTAGTACTTAGTAAATTCCCGTTCGATCACTAAAGTTAAGCATCAAGCATTAGTGTTGTACTCACAATGCTGAGTGCACCCCGAACAACTGCACAGCTTCGAAAAATGTTTCGCCTCCGCAAGGATTTGAACCCGGGTCTACGGCATACAAATCCAGTGTGATACCCAGGCCAGAATTATTTTCGATTTTTTTTTTTTTTTAAAAAAAAAAAGTTATGCCCCGGAAGCGCTTTCGCATTACTTGAGGGGAATTATTGTTTTGTTTTTTACATTCCCAGGATTGCAATTTTCGTATCATGCAATGGTGCCGGATGGCACTTTTCCAATTGCCACCAACCGAGTATGCCCTATAAAAATATACTCACTGGCGTATTATAAGACCACCATATTAGGTAAGTATAAGATTTTTAGTCGCCGGGATTGAACGGTTTGGACCTATATTTTGAACGAAGTGGAGGTTTTTATGATTTTTTGTTTGTGTGTACCACGATTACTCTTGAACGCAGTATTCGAATTCGAAATCTTAACACTGTTTCATCCAACCCGTTTTGCGAAGGCTAGATAACACACTAATCTCAATAGATTGATGCAACAAAATGTTGCTATCTCTCTCTCTATAACGAATGTATTACTTTTCCGCTTATCGGAGAAGTAATACAGTTCTTATAAAGGGTGCTCCAAAAGTAAAAACCCACTACTGTAATGATGAATGTTTCGCGGTGACTGTGCGGAAACTCAGTACGATTATTGGACGTCATGAAGCACCAAATAGAACGACTTCCGCAGATTAATCAAGAAATTTGGGTAAACCGGTTCAGTATTGGTAGCCAAAAAGCCTAATGTTAAATTTCAAGGATCGGCCAACTGCGTGTAGAGCTAGCAGAGGGGTCATATGCCCGATATTGTTTTTCACTCATAAACCACAAAGACAGAAGACAATGATTGCCCCCTTTTTCAAAAAATAAAGTCAATTTTAGCAAATTTAAATCCGGCGTTACTTTTGGAGCACCCTTTATTTAACGAACTCATGAAGGGTACGATTATGCAAGTTGAATAAATAAAGATATCTTGTTCTTATTTTGGCATTACCTAAAACAGGACATGGAATATTTCTGCCCGCCATACAATTAGACCAGTCATCTAAGACATCGAAGTTAGAAAAAAAATGGTATTCCTAGTTCTAATTTTTTAATATGTTGTTGAGATACATGAGGGGAGTGTGCAACTAAGTTTGCTATTTCGAAAGACCTGTGCTCGCTGCGCGGTGGTTTTTCGGACTCGTTTCAGATTTTCAAAAAAATATCGAAAATCGTGAATGGTACGGAAAAATAGTTATTCATCTTTATTTAGAGTAAATAAAATTTGCCACAATTTGATTCCAATTGCAACTCTGTAGCTTTAACAGATCGCGAGATATAGCACTTCTAAAATTGTTGATTTTTTTTTGAAAAATCACAAAATTTCACTTTGAGCCACATTTTGAGCTAAATATCTGCTCCAATAGTCATCCTAGGGAGAAGTCATGAGATAGGAAGTTGTAGTCTATTTATTTGTCATTTAAGATCATAGGGGAGCATTTAGGTCCAGTAAAATTCTTTTTATGTCAAAATAATCGAAATCAGATATTTTACACTAGGCCATTCATCTAATAAATGTAACATTGCCAAAATTGTTGTTGTTATTGTTACTGTTTATGATGTTGTTTTTATTGTTGTAGGTGGTGGTGGTGATGATGAGTTACATTTTACAAGATTACATAAGTCATGCAAAAAAAAAAATACGAAATTTCGGGGGGGTCTGGACCCCCTCTGGGTACGGTCTTGATAGTGGATACGTACCATTTTGACTTGCACTCTGGCGTACACTGATCGGCCATTGGTGACGTCAAAAGGGGCGATTCCCGTTTGGACGCTCTTTTATTCAAGTTTAACAAATAAAATAGAAATCGAACAGTTTTTATTAAACTCGAAAGCAAACATGAATGAACATTTTGTTATTTTGTCTTACAGTTTATCATCCTTCCACTGAAAATTCAATCATCCATTAGTCGGACTTGAACTGACAAACACCGCCTTATCTGATTCGCCCAACGCTCTACGTAGGGGAAATCCTAATTACAATTATTTTCAAGTAGCCTTAATTCTCAGGTGGTAAAATAATTTAAGGCTAGATTAAAAAAAATCTTCCTCGCTATGAAATTAAATTATATTTTTCCTTTGAAAAGTCAAGAAAATAAGTTCTTGATATCGGAAAGAAAGTATCGATAGCACAGAATTATCGGCTGTAAAGTATTGATAGTATATTCGTATCCCTCAATGTTTTTCTTCTTCTTCTTTCCAGGTTGGAAAGGTATTTCGCGACAGTTAGTTTTCAACGTTTTAAAGAATAACGAGAATTATATTGGTGCAAGAGATCTATTGAATGAAGAACATAACGACAATATAGAAATTGAGACCCCCATCATTTATATAGGCAAACCGTACTGTTCATTCAATGAAAATTTAGAAAAATATGAACTCCTCTCACCGTACAAAACAATTGCAAAACGAGATATAACGACTAGAGCGACGTTTGCTATTTTTGTAACCATCACTGGTGGAGATACAAATAAAATTGCTAAATTTAATTTGATAAAAGATAACTTTGACAATCCTGAGAAGATGACTGAGGAAGTGCTTTTCAATTCAATTGAAAATCAGGTCCGTTCGTGTTACTATTCTAAAAGATACTTGAGACTTGACTGCTACATGTAAAGCATCCTGATTGATACATGGAATACATCATGACTGATACATGAAATGCATCCATACTATATCAGTATGGATACATCATGTAAAGCATCTTGACTTATACATGGAATACATCATGACTGATACATGGAATGCATCCATACTATATTAGTATGGATGCATCATGTAAAGCACCCTGACTTATACATCATGCCCGATACATGGAATACATCCTGACTGATACATAATGACTTATACATGGAATGCATCATGACTGATACATGGAATGCATCCTGACTGATACATGGAATACATCATGACTGATACATGGAATACATCATGACAGATACATGAAATGCATCCATACTATATCAGTATAGATACATCATGTAAAGCATCTTGACTTATACATGGAATACATCATGACTGATACATGGAATGCATCCTGACTGATACATGGAATGAATCTTGACTGATACATAGAATGCATCCTGACTGATACATGGAATGAATCTTGACTGATACATGGAATGAATCTTGACTGATACGTGGAATGTATTTTAACTGATACATAAAATGTATTTTGACTGATACATGGAATGCATCTTAACTGATACATGGAATGCATTCTGACTGATACATCTTAACTGATACATTGAATGCATTTTGTCTGATACATGGGATGCATCTTAACTGATACATGGAATGCATTTCGACCGATACATAGAATGTATTTTTACTGATGCATGGAATGCATCTTGTCTGATACATAGAATGCATTCTGACTGATACATCTTAACTGATACATTGAATGCATTTTGTCTGATACATGGAGTGCATCTTGTCTGATACATGGGATGCATCTTAACTGATACATATTAATGTATTTTTCATAATGCATGAAATGATATATTAACTAAATAAAAGATATATGAACCGTGCATTGATTAACTCAATAAAAAGTACGGGAGGAAAAATACCCCAACCGCCAGTACAAGGTCATTTGAATGTGCTTCAACAGGAACCATATCAATTTTTTTTTAGTAAACACCTTCGACAATCTTACGTTGATTTGGATCCATCTTATAAACCACAGCGGGTCAATAATTAAGGACTCCATCCATATCTTACACTATTATTTTTATGGCGTGTGGATAAAGTAAAAAAATAAACTTTATATATAACAATACAGAATATCTACCTAAGACTAATCGGTATGCTGGTGTAAGGTTGCAACCAGCCAAAAGCTGACAGACGCAATGTATTTTTCCTCAAAATATATATGTTCGCTTCTCTCTCTTGACTGGTTTTGGCAGATACATTGTGCTGTCGCTTCGCTCGGCGCTACAAGGCATAGCCTTTCCCAATCTCACAGTAACATATTAATTTTATATTTTTTTTTACCCAAGCGTAAAATCAGTCGTAGTTTGTATAAGAACCGGATTTTTTTGGGAAACCACAAAAACTTGTGATCAATTTTGTGGGGAAAAAAAAAATTAAAGAAACAGTTGAAGGAAATACGGCAAAAGAGTATACCACCTAATACAGTATTTTCTGTTAGAATAGATGTGTTCTACATACCCCTTGTATGTTTCACCATTTTTGTAATTCACCCTGTAAAAGAATGTTCTAAATTTCAGAATAATACCATTTCCGAAACATTTTGCAATCAATTGGGAATGAAGTACGAAAATATGATTGGCAAATTACAACGATTGCAGCAAATAATGGACGACTCACCATTCATGAATCTTATTCGCAACAATAATAAGTTTAATTTGATTGACATGACAGTCAGGAATACCAGATACTACTCTAAAATAAAAGATTCGGATGTACCGAAAATAGGTCCTAATTATGTCGTCGATTGGTATATAAAAGAACCAAACAAATCCAAAACAACGACAAAGGAGATGACAAATTGCTGGTAATTTTTGATTCAAGACTGAAAAATAATCTTGTGTCATCTACAATCCGAAAATAAGTATGTCCCAGAAGTCCTGCCCATTGCCCATAACTTTTGAACCGCTTGGAATTTTGGAATTCTGTTTGTTTCTAGGGACAGAAAAGGGCCCATGGTCATTCGAATGGTAATATCAGTATCCAGGTTCGAATCCCGGAAGTGGCTTTTTTGACACAAAGAGTCGATTT
Source organism: Pachypsylla venusta (assembly GCA_012654025.1). Lineage (NCBI taxonomy): Eukaryota > Metazoa > Arthropoda > Insecta > Hemiptera > Aphalaridae > Pachypsylla > Pachypsylla venusta. The sequence continues at coordinate 7,764,974 of CM022881.1, forward strand.
CTCGGAAAATTTAAATAGAATGGTACAAATATTTTTTTGAAAAATAAAAGTGCCCGTAAAATAAGAAATTTGTCCATTTTTGTTTTTTCAAAACATAATCAGGGGCGGAGCCAGAGGGGTTCAAAATAAAAACTTGTTACACCCTGTATAACGAAATTTGAATATTATTTTGATGTAGAAATTCGTTAAGAGTGGCTCAAAAAAGGTTTTCCATCTACATAAGTAATAAAAATAACAACTTTTAAGTTTTATCAGTGCCGTAGATCGGGAAAACCAAATCTCGTATTTCTACCAGAGGTTAAAAAGACGACTTTTAGAAATCGGCCATTTAGGGTTAGAAGGTCTGAAGTAAGTATATGATTTAAGACGTGAAATGGGGAATGGCCTCAATAGGGAACCATTTTAGCCCAAAAAAATTACTAACCCCCACACTCATTCACAACAGGACCGTATTAATAAGAAAATTTCAATAGAAAAACTGTATATTAAGAACACTTCAATTAATATGCAGTTTTTCTATGGAAATTTTCTCATTAATACGGTCCTGTTGTGAATGACTGTGAGGGTTTGTAATTATTTTTTTTGACTAAAATGGTTTCTTATTGGGGCCACTCCCTATTTTTCTTAAATCATATACTTATTTCAGACCTTCTAACCCTAAATGGCCGTTTTCTAAAAGTCGTCATTTTCAGCTCTGGTGGAAATACGAGATTTGGTTTTCCCGATCTACGGCACTGATAAAATTTAAAAGTTGTTATTTTTATTACTTATGTAGATGGAAAACCTTTTTTGAGCCACTCTTACATAGAGTTCCCGATAGATCACTGAAGTTAGACAACGTCCAGAGAGGTTGTGCCATGTGGGCGTCCACGTGGGTTCGCGCCCTCGTGATGCTGAGTTTTCCTTCGTTGAGTTCAATGTGGGTAGCTGGTATTAAAATTTTTCAGCGAATGGAAAATAAAACCTCCGTCTTGAATCTTGAATGACCAATAGATGTTAAAGAGACGTTAAGCCAAACGTGCACTCTTGGAAACCGGGCGAAAACGACCGTACATGTAGGACGTATTATTTGCTAGAAATTTTGCAAAGTTTTTCTGGTCTAAAATAAAAAAAAACAATTTGGTTTGATTTTTATTTTAAGTTTTTGGTTTGGACCATTACCGTAAGACACCATATTATGGGTGGGTCATTTAAATTCAGAATTCAATTTCTTTAAAGATGATGGTCGCCAATTGCGCAATGCACTATTTTTCGGCATTTTCTATAACAGTTTTAGGGTCAGACTCAAGGACGGATACAGGTCTTCAGTTGAGGGGGAGCGATCAAGCATTGAGCTCAAATCTGATGTGATATTTAGTACTTATTAAACATGATTTTTTTTTTAGGAAATAAGTCTATACAAGATGTTCACGGAAAATAGTTCGACTATTAACAGACTTTGCAATTAGCCATATTCATTAATAAAATTGAATCTGTAATTTTTTAGTATGAATATTTCACACACGAAATTGAAGCATGAATGCGTTTTCTTTTAAACACAAATTTCGAAAGTCTTTTTTCGAGGGGCGTGGCGTGGGGCTAAGCTGAGGGGGGGGGGTGATCGCCCCTACCGCCCATCCCCTGTATCCGCTACTGGTCAAACTAAAAGACTGCTATTTCCTTTCGAATATTTTCTTTCGAGACTAAGCCAGGATGTATGGCTTAATAGTGACGGCCTCAGATACGTCAAATTGGAAGATTGCGGAGGATACACAAAATCATCATTTTTCCCTGAACTACTTATGTTGAATGTAGAATTAAACAGCACATTGCCGCGTTCGCTCCCGTGACGATCATCTACGCGACAAGTGATACAGCGAATTTTCAATATTCCAAATAATGGACAACACATGTCATAGCAAATAATTTTGTACTAACAATTTGCAATACAAATTTCACTCTTTCTCTCTCTGTAATTTTGGTTTATTATTTTCACTATGTCAAATCAGGTCCAATCCAGACAAGTATGATGCTATAGGATCCCTCTTCCCTCACTCTCCTTATTCAATTCCTGGTTGCTTAGTGTGTATCATTCTATAAGCAAATGGTACCAGACAGATACTATCATTTTTTTTTTGGAGTAAGTTACAAACTTAAAATGTGGTTTAATATGATTTAAAAAGGCTTTTTAAACGTTTTAGGGGTGGAAAATTAATTAATTCACTTTAATTTTAATTTATTTTGAAAAAAACCTTTTTCTTCAGGTACCAAACGGATACTATTAATTTTTTTTGGAGCAAGTTACAAACTTAAAATGTTGTTTAATATAATTTAAAAAGGCTTTTTAAACGTTTTAGGGGTGGGAGATTAATTAATTCACTTCAATTTTAATTTATGTTGAAAAAAAAAACTTTTTCTTCCATATTTATTGAACTATTTGAATATATTGAACTGAAGCAGACATAGTTGAACCAATATGAAAAAAGTCCAGTGCAAGTTTGTTTATTTTATCAATATAAGCGTTTAGATGAACGTCTCCTCCTCAACCGAGAGGTTAGGAAACGTTTTGATCGGCCATGCCTCGATTAAACTTGTTCTTCTCATAAAGTCGCTCCCTAAAAACTCTTGTGCTTTCTCCAAAGTTTCGTAAAATCAAGCAATAAAATTGTGAATTAAACATTTAAATGTGAGTTTTCCCGTATTTTCCACCATTTAATCGTAAAAATTAACCTTCTATTTTCAATTAATCATATTTTAAGTTAGGTTAGTTGCTCAGGAAAAAAATGATAGTATCTGTCTGGTCCCAGCAAATGGTTGGTCCTGTGAAAAAAGGCGATGTTGTACAGGGTGTGGCAATTAGTATTCCCACATTTGAAAGAGCTGGTAAATAAAAACGACATGAGATATTTGAAAAATTATTTCGTATTCTGCAAGCTTGTGTCTTCAAAGTTTGTTTCATCTATGTTTTGTAAATAATGTCGTCCAAATGACGGCCTTGGCGATTGATGCACATTTGGAGTCTTTCGCGTTTTCCATGACTCTCGTCAACATACTAACATCAATTTGGATGATTTCTTCCAGAATTGCCTCTTTTAACTCTTCAAAGGTCCCAGGGCGATGTTTGAAGACCTCAGCCTTGAGGTAACTTCACAAGAAGAAGTTATAGGGACCCAAATCCGGCAACCGGGGAACATGTCCTGTGGAATCTCACGAGAACGATTCGCTGCACGGGTAGCGCCATACAGCCTAAAGCCGATGATGTGGTCCTAAAGTTGTGAACCCACCTCAAAATTATTTTTCGATCTGTGAAGTGCAAACTGAAATTTATTTCGCTTTGTTTTCATTTCAAGCTTATTAATTTACATTTTTCTTACTTTAAAGCCAACGGATTAAGTGTTGTAATATTCACAAAATATGTCTAATTGCTTTTGAAACTCAACACAAAGCCAGCGTCTATTGCAAGTTGAATACACAGTTCCCGTTCGATCACTGAAGTTAAGCAACGCTGTACCATGTGGGTGTTCACGTGGGTTTGCGGCCTCGTGATGCTGGCTATTTTTCCAGTCCAACCCAGGTTGGGTGAGGTCATTGTCGGTAGCTGGTTTGCAAGTTTCCAGCGAATGGTGGGTAAAACCCTCGTCTCGAATGACCAATAGATGTTGAAGATACGTTAAACCAAATTAAAAAAAAAAAAATCAACACAATCACAGGTGTGTTCTTTATTGTTGAGGCCAACTTCAGGTCGTCCCCAAAAAGCTACATATTTATTACTGTTCGTCATTTTTCAAACAACATCATTAAGAAGATAATCGGCCTTATATGGGCACCCTGTGGACATCCGGTAGTTGATTGAAATTCTGTGGAATCGATAAAACTTGTTAGCACCCTGTCTGATCTTCACTCTTGTTGTAATTTACGGAACAGAAAATAATTGTAAATTTGTAATAGTGATTTTTTTTTTTACACTAATGTAATATACAAACTCACTGTGTTTGTATGAATTTGATGAAAGAATAGAATGAAATATGAGTTTGTATGAATTAGATGGAAATAAAATAGAATTACCTAAATGAGTTGGATTTGTTTTGTGCTTCAGAATGTGCGTTCCTATTAGAATTTTAAGGGTGGAATGAAAATACACCCCCAAATGGGGAGGTCTCAGCAGACAGGCTGAATTTGTGCAGTTTATTTATTAAGCAATTGTAGTTAAATGAATTGTATTGTAATTTGTTATTGTACAAATAAAGACTATTATTATTATTATTAATGTAATATATATATTTTTTTATCACAAATAAAAAACTTCCTCCAAAGTGTCAGATGAGGGGAATGCTCCAAGTACACTTGCAGCATTTCCCCTCTGAATGGCAATGGATAGTTGTTGAATTACAAAAGATTTTGATTTAAAATTGTTGGTTTTGGTGATTAAAATTGATCCTATTTCATCAATCCAGTATCTTGCCCATTGTTTCCACTGCAAAAGGTTTAAAATTATAATTCTGTTCTTTTAGATGCTTGCATTTATTTATCTTCTTCCTGGCACTCTGTTCTGCCGCCGCACCAGCTGTAATTTTGGTCAGATGGATATTGGATGGTGCCAGAGTGTCGGTGCAGGTTGCATCCCATACAACACATTGTCCCTTTGCCCACGGAATTATTGTTACTCCGTCGGGTCGAGTGACGCTATCACTGGATAAACCGGGCGGCTCAAGTTGACAAGGCAAATCAATTAGTGTTAAGGTTCTTTTAATAATATTGTTCAGACTGCTATGTCGTGATAATCGTCCTGAGCTTTTCTGGCAATTCAGAGGGTGAATACCCTTACCGTCAACTGTCGCTCCACAGATGCATTGGTGAGGTCTACAGATTGTACAGCCTAGCCGCAATCCAATGCAAATGCGAAAGGATCTATTTTCAATGAAGGTACTCACATGTTTTGATGGAATTGCATTCAGCCATGCTCCGGCCTCAGGTTTTTAAAGAGCATTGAAACGCGCCTTGTCAACATCGTCTGTAAAATCAAGCTTCCTTTTGATAATATCCTTAATCACAATTTCATCCCAATACACAATAGTGAAAATTGTGTAAAGATTTTTATTGAATTGCAATGAATGAACTTTTATAATAAAATTATATCTGAGAAGCCAAGATCGAATGGCCAATATACATTAATAATATTTAGGTACCAAAAACGATCTGGCTATACTCCTATAAGACCCACAACAACTCTGAATCTCCTATCGAATGACCAATATACATTAATAATATTTAGGTACCAAAAACGATCTGGCTATACTCGTATAAGAACCACAACAACTCTGAATCTCCTATCGAATGGCCAATATACATAAATAATATTTAGGTACCAAAAACGATCTGGCTATACTCGTATAAGAACCACAACAACTCTGAATCTCCTATCGAATGGCCAATATACATTAATAATATTTAGGTACCAAAAACGATCTGGCTATACTCGTATAAGAACCACAACAACTCTGAGTCTCCTATCAGTCAAGTAGGCCGGCAGCCATTGAAGCAAATCTCCTATTATACCTATGAGATGAAGCTTAGAAATTACGAATTTTATGTTTAATGTATCAAGAACTTTGGAAAAGTCCGTTGCGATGACGTCGACTTGATGTCCGCTGTCGAGACTATCTTGCAAATACTGTCGATAAGAAACCAAGTTTGTGAGAGAAGAGCGTTGATTTGAAAACCCGTTTATATAGGACGATAACCGGCAACATAAAAGACGATGTTGCCGATTTCCTGGTTTTGGAATGGGTGAGATATGACCCAGCTTCCAGTAGTGGGGGAAGATACTAGTTCTGAAAGACCAGTTAAATAATATGCAATGTAAAGTGCGAACCAAATCTTGGAAACATTTTTTAATTAGAATTCGGTGAATTCCGTCTGGTCCGATTCCTTTATTTAAATTTTCGAGATACCGCCTGGTCTTATTTCTACTCTATTGATTGACACTTGGAGAGGGAAAGAGTTCAAAATTAGCGTTAATATTTGTCGGGTCTGAGAAGGTGGAGGAGAAAATTTTAGCAAAAAGATCGGCCGTGGATTGAGGGCTATCACTCTTTTCATTTATAAGGTACACACTGGAAGGTATATCACACTGCTCACTCTTTTTCGAGCAAGTAAAATTCCACATTTGTTTAGGATCTATGTCGAGAGCGGTTTCGATTCGGTCTATAAAATTGGTGTAGACAACCTGTCTTTTCACTTAACATTCTTCTCTCAGTCCCCAAAACGTTAGGTACATATCATGTGTTTTGGCTATTTTGGATCTCTAATGTGCTATTTATTTTATCAATTATAATTTTCCAAATGGGACATTTTCCTTTCCTCATAATATGTTGAGATACAAACTTTTCTATACCCTGCCAAAGTACGTCATGAAAAACAGATACCCCTCGCGGATTTGTTTTCCCTCGAATCTAACATCCCAATCAACATGAAGTAAGTACTTGAATAATCCAGAATAATCCCCCAGTTTAAAATTATAGAAAGGACTTGGACTATATTTCTATGATCATTCATGGATAACGAAATGTCAAATTCCAAGGGCGGGTGGTAGAAATCCGCGGTAGGTACCAAAGGATCAGGACTCTCCATTATATTAATCACCGACATAATAGTAAACAATAAATCTAAAATACGTTTGTTATTTAAAATACCGTTATACTGTTTTAAATCCATGAAGTCACAAACACCCAACAAAATTTTGTTCTTTTTCAAATCGGAAAACATTGGTTGCGACGTAAATAGTTTTTCCTATCGATCCCCTTTTGTTGTGGTGTGTGGCTGCAATTAGTGGGCATTTGTTGCTCATTATTCTGTTGTTCACACGTAATTGTTTGCATGCCATTATTTTATCGGTGCTGCGTCACAGTATTTATGTTTAACAAAATATAAAAAAAAAAACAAATAGGTATTCGATTTATGAACTCTACGTACCTTGAAACGTAAAATATCAGTTTTTGAGTGGGGGCTCAGCTCATGTAAAAATATAAAAGTCTTCTCATTTTGGTAAAATTTGGTACCTATATTGACGCACCCGAGAATTATACCTTTTGTTTTTTTTTTGGTATTTTTTTAGACATTTGGGGACCCGTCATGGGCCCACATATGTAAACTTATAGGTACTTAGTCAACCAAGTATTTCAAATTTGTGGGCCCCTGCCGGGCCCCTAAAGCAAAATATTTACAAAATACCAAAAAAATGTCCAACAGAATTCTCAGGTGAGGTAATATACCACAAAATGAGACATATTCTATTATTTATACATGTGTGGGTCCCTGCTGGGGCCCCAAACTGAAATTTCTCCAAAATATCAAAAAATTGTACAATAAAAAAATTAGGTGACTTTGCTTACCAAATTTGATCAAAATTAGAGGAAATTTATATTTATTCGTTTTGAGGACACTACTGGGGCATTTTAAAGGAGCAGCTGGTGAATTTACGACTCCACGGACATAATATATCTATAGATAAAATATTGTTATGATTACTTACCACATTTAAATTTCATCAAAATTGTTTATGTGGTTTAGATTTTAGAGATTTGGCCCATATAAAAATATATAGCAATAATTATTTTCAAAGATCCCCGTAGGCTGTACGAACCGTTTTCTTTTAAAAGTAATTCCTATTTCATGAGACTTGTAAGGGTCCCCAGTGGGCGCCTAACTGAGATACAACCCCATGGGTCCATTTTTTAAAAATAGAACAGTGCCATATTTACCGACTTTAAATTTCATCAAAATTGGTTATGTGGTTTGGATTTTAGATATTTGACCGAAATAAGACGTTCTTGATCCTGGGACCCTGTTGGGCCTCTCCGAATAAAAGCTTGAAAGGAGTGATGATTATGTGAATATAGGTACGGAACTGTTTTCTTTTAAAAGCGATAGTCATTTTAAGGTTCTTAGGGGGCCACTGACAAAGACATATGAACCTATTTTTATATTTTTAGATAAAATAATGCCATAATTACCTATTTTAAATTTCATCAAAATTGGTCATTTGTGGTTTCTTTGGAGATTTGGTCCAATTGCGACGTGAACCCTCGGGGGGACTCTGAAAAAAATGTGAAAACAGTGATTAATTAATTTTCAATAATTTGTATAGTAACTGTCGGCTCTAGAATATATCTAATATATTTATAAAATTCTCGTGTCACAGTGTTTGTTACCATACTCCTCCAAAACGGCTTAACCAGTTTTAATGACATTTACATATTCGGTAAGTCTGCGAATAGGTTTTTATCTATAATTTAATAGAATCGAACACCAAGTTTGTTGGGTAGGACGTGTTGGGAGTAGTATTGGGTTAGGTTCCAAAAAAAAA
>CM022881.1:7786423-7801138 GCA_012654025.1 Pachypsylla venusta
CTGAGGCAACGTTACCATTCCGCACTGCAACTGAGACTACGTTACCATTACGCACTGCAACTGAGGCAACGTTACCATTCCGCACTGCAACTGAGACTACGTTACCATTCCGCACTGCAACTGAGGCAACGATATCATTACGCACTGCAACTGAGGCAACGTTATCATTCCGCACTGCAACCGAGGCAACGTTACCATTACGCAGTGCAACTGAGGCAACGTTACCATTACGCACTGCAACCGAGGCAACGTTACCATTACGCACTGCAACCGAGGCAACGATACCATTACGCACTGCAACTGAGGCAACGTTACCATTCCGCACTGCCACTGAGACTACGTTACCATTACGCACTGAAACTGAGGCAACGTTACCATTCCGCACTGCAACTGAGGCAACGCTATCATTCCGCACTGCAACCGAGGCAACGTTACCATTACGCATTGCAACTGAGGCAACGTTACCATTAGGCACTGCAACTGGAGCAACGTTACCATTACGCACTGCAACCAAGGCAACGTTATAATTACACACTGCAACTGAGGCAACGTTATAATTACACACTGCAACTGAGGCAACGTTACCATTACGCACTGCATCTGAGGCAACGTTACCATTACGCACTGCATCTGAGGCAACTTTACCATTACGCACTGCAACTGGGGCAACGTTACCATTACGCACTGCAACCGGGGCAACATTACCATTCCGCACTGCAACCGAGGCAACGTTATCATTCCGCACTGCAACCGAGGCAACGTTACCATTACGCAGTGCAACTGAGGCAACGTTACCATTACGCACTGCAACCGAGGCAACGTTACCATTACGCACTGCAACCGAGGCAACGTTACCATTACGCACTGCAACCGAGGCAACGTTACCATTCCGCACTGCAACCGAGGCAACGTTACCATTCCGCACTGCAACTGAGGCAACGTTACCATTACGCACTGCAACCGAGGCAACGTTACCATTCCGCACTGCAACTGAGGCAACGTTATCATTACGCACTGCAACTGAGGCAACGTTACCATTACGCACTGCATCTGAGGCAACGTTACCATTACGCACTGCAACTGGGGCAACGTTACCATTACGCACTGCAACCGAGGCAACGTTACCATTCCGCACTGCAACCGAGGCAACGTTACCATTCCGTACTGCAACTGAGGCAACGTTACCATTCCGCACTGCAACCGAGGCAACGTTATCATTACGTACTGCAACTGAGGCAACGTTACCATTCCGCACTGCAACTGAGGCAACGTTACCATTACGCACTGCAACTGAGGCAACGTTACCATTACGCACTGCAACCGAGGCAACGTTACCATTCCGCACTGCAACCGAGGCAACGTTATCATTACGCACTGCAACTGAGGCAACGTTACTATTCCGCACTGCAACCGAGGCAACGTTACCATTCCGCACTGCAACTGAGGCAACGTTACCATTACGCACTGCAGCTGAGGCAACGTTACCATTACGCACTGCAACCGAGGCAACGTTATCATTCCGCACTGCAGCTGAGGCACCGTTACCATTCCGCACTGCAACTGAGACTACGTTACCATTACGCACTGCAACTGAGACTACGTTACTATTCCTCCTGCCTACACAGAGTATTCTCCTTTAATTTGTGCCATAGGGAAAATAAGAGTAGGTACATTAAAAAGAAAACTGCTGAGCATCAAAAGTCGAAATTGGATATTTTAGTCAAACAAAACATGTGATTTAATGTATTGTTACCTGAAAAATCCATCAGTTTCGGGGCACAATTAGAGCCCAGATGGGACCTATATACCAAATTTCATTCAAATCGGTTAACGCTAAGTGGCAAAAGTACCTATCACAGTGTACGGCGTTAGGTGGAAAAACGGATTTTTTTTTTATTCAATTTTTCTATTCTACGTACCTTGAAACGTAGAATATCAAATTTTGAAGGGGGTGATTTTTTTCCGTGACGATTCCAAAGGTTCATTATTGAAAATAATAAACCAAAATACATTAAATATGTTTTATTCGACTAAAATACCTAAGAGCATTTCTTGAGGCTTAGAAAACTGTTTTTACATCTATTTTTCCTTTGGCACACGTTTTAACACGGTGCACGGATACGTATATGCTTGCCCCTTCTGTCCCGATTCACGCAATGTGTTTACTCGATGGATTTTTGATGCTGTTTATCAGAATGTTATATCTTCCAGGATACGCCTATTTCCGAATCATTTTCCAGTGAACTAGGAATGGAGTCCCAAGATCTGATTAAAAAATTACAGCAATTGAAGAAAATAATGTACGATAAACATTTCATGAAACTTATTCGCAATAATAATGAGTTCGAACTTGTGGACATGACTCCGAAAAAAAGGAAATTCGAAGGAATATGTAATACTAAAATTGCGCCAACTACATGGGGCCGTGGGGCTGCGGTCGATTGGGTTGAAACTTTTAATAAAAAATAAATCAAAGACACAAGGCATTCTAAAACTATCTATTTTCTACATATTATAAATTAAAGTCCCTTTCAGCGCCTGTCTTAGGTGAGCGTCTGTTTTAGGTAATATCCTGCTCCTCCATTTAAGACACATTTCGCAAAATTGTGACCAACCATTCCCCATTCCAGGGTTACAAGTTCCAATCCAGGATCGGCCAAATTAAAATTTAGACAATACTAATTATTTAGGCAAAACGGTAAGAGATATAGAAAAATTGATCTCACAAAAATATTATCATTGAAAAAAAAGCCAAGTTTCACCCAGTCTTCCAAAAAAATTCCGGCTATGAAAGTAGTGTTTATTGTAGCTGTTTTATTGTAGCTGCTTTATATCCTGCACTTAAATTTATTATTGCACGTTCTTCTGTCTCAATTTTCTTAAAGTAATACCGACTTTAGCCAAGGATCATACCACGTTGATACACCAGTTCCCGTCATATCACTGATGTTAAGTAACGTCGGGCGTGGTCAGTACTTGGATGGGTGACCGCTTGGAAACACCACGTATCGTTGGCTAATTTTTCCGGCCCAACCCAGGCTGGGTGAGGTCAATGTGGGTAGATGGTTTGCAAGTTTCCAGCGAATGGAGGGTAAAACACCCGTCTTGAATGATCCATAGATGTTATAGAGACGTTAAGCCAAATTAAAAAAAAAAATACCGATTTTACACTGTGTAAAGTCTGTATTACTTTAAGAGGATTGAGACAGAAGAACGTGCAATAATAAATTTAAGTGCGGGATATACAGCAGCAACAATAAACTTGGCCCCAAAAATAGTTATCACTACTTTCATAGGCGGATTTTTTTGGAAGACTGGTGGAACTTTATTTTTTTTTCAGTGATAATTTTTTTTGTGAGATATCAGTACTTTTTGTTAAGAGGTACCTACATACTATATGTAACTGATTATTTGCTCGTTTTTTTCTTTATTTCTCCTTCTTCTTTTTGATTACACAACATATCGGAAACCAGGATATTTCTGTGTAAACCGGACCCAAATGTCCAATAAGATAACACCAAAGTATTAATAAAGTAATATACCTACACTACAAAGCAAATAAAAACAGCAATCTTTATTGTGTATCTTCTTCCCTGAAGTTATAGCACTGAGAGTTAACGAGTTTCATGCAAGATTTCATCGTCTTAGCAATTGAAACTGGATTTCGTGCATTTTCTTCCCTGAGTGAATATATTTATTTTTCCATTTAATTGCATGCACTACCTTCATGCAATATTTCAGCGTCTTAGCAGTTGAAACTAAATTCCGTGCATTTTCTTCCCTGAAGCGAAACCGTTTTGGAGTACTGGTAGTAAAATGGTGAATATATTTATTTTTCCATTTAATATCTTCCTTCATGCAAGATTTCAGCGTCCTACCAGTTTAAACTAGTTTTCGAGCATCTTCTTCCCTAAAGCGGAACCGTTTTGAAGCATCGCGAGTAGAAGAGTCTAAATATTAATTATTTCCTGCTAAATTGCATGTAAGTATCCAACTTTATGCAAGATTTCAGTGTTTTATCAGTTAAAACTACATTACAATACGTTGTATTGTCTTCCCTAAACCGTCACCGTTCTGGAGCACTTAGAGTTAAAAAGTTCAAATTTTCGGATTTTTCCTTTTACTTGGATGTCAATTGCTAACTTCATGCAAATTTTCAGCGCTTTAAGTATATGGGAAGTGTCTGAAACTTTTCATGATGAGTGAATCAGTGAATTCAGTCAGTAAGTATCCAAAAGTGCAAACTTTGAAATTACTTATCCCTTGTTCAGGTTAAAATTAACTTTTGAAGTTTATCCTGTAGTATTGTACTATACTACAGAATGTATGTTCAAAATTTCAATGACCTATCCCTTGTAGAACTGGATATCTGACGGTGTGAAAAACCTGGTGAATTCTTTCGTGTAAAGATACACTGGTGCTTTCCGGTACCCCAGAAAAATTGACATAAATCAAAAATCAGGAAAGTTATCAGAATTAAAAAATGTTGAACTATTTTCGAGTTACGGCCAATTTTTCGATTTTTTTTTTTTTTAAATAGACTCTTAAGTGGAATGTTCCCACTAGGCAAGGTTAATGCCTGAGGCATTTCCTACCACCTAACCCTTAGAGCTCTATTTTTATGTGGTCAAATACTCAAATTAATGAGAAAAAAAATACTGCCTCTGCTGGGGATTGAACCCACATACCCTCCTGTTTACCAGGCGAGCGCTTAACCACTGAGCTACCGACTACCGAGGCCAAATTCAGCCCGTCACGCGGTCCGATATGTTAAAATTTGACGCGACATCATATAAACTAGAAGCTAAAATGTTTTAGGTAACCTTTTAAACATTAATTTTGGACATGGTTTGCAAAAAACTGTCCAACCGTTTCGAGTTATGGCCGATTTTTGAAAGGGAAATAGTAGAATACTAATAACAGGGGAACGGCCATGTCTGTAAGGCGCGGAGCGAAGCGGGCGTAGCCTGCTATCTATATATATTTTAGCGAATAGAAGAGAAAAAAATTAAAATGAATTCCAAGGGTATCCACTACCTTACTATCTTTCCGGAATCCGCTTCCTCTTTTTAGAAATTTGGTTAGAATCTATATAAGGGAGTTCAGTTAAGTTAAGTGATTTGAGTCAGTTGATTATCTGTGAGTTAATTGTGAACTTACAGTATTCCATACTCTACGTAGTTTTCTCGCGTATTTTGTGTACGCTATTTTTGTAGATAAACAATGTATGACTTTTTGTTATCCTTTTTGATGTATAATAAAATGTTAAATGTTTTGATTTTCTTTTTGAGTTTTTGAGTTAATTAACCAGCTTTTCATCAACGACTATTTGATCTTCGAACTTTCGAATCCTAAGCTTACAACAATTATAAATTAAAGTCACTTTTCGCGTCTGTCTGTCTGTTCGTGATAACTGAAAACTACCGATCGGATTTTAATGCTGTTTTTACTAATCGAAGGAGTGATTCCTGAGGAAGTTTTAAGTGTAAAAAGAATCACAAATGCCCGACCGCTTTTTAGTTACGGCTACATTTTCCGCCGGTTTTTTCCAATATCTTAAATTTTGTCGCGACAACATATCAATTCAAAGCGAGCAAGTTTTAGGTGACATCTTATTCCTTCATTTAAGACATATTTTGCAAAATTATGACTAGCCATTCCAGAGTGACAAGTTCCAATCCCGGGAACGGCTAAAATGAAATTTAGACAATACTAATTGCTTACCCAAAACGGTTAGAAATATAGAAAAATTGAAGGGAATATACCCCCCAAAACCATAGACTGAGACCCTAGACCCCAAAAAATTATCACAATTCAAAATACTCCAACCATTTTCGAATTGTCGGCCGGAACTGGAATACGCTTGTAGCCTTTCTCGAGTTACAGCCGATTTCCCTATTTTTTATGAGTCATCAAAGAGTATACTATTAGCAACGGTAAGAGATAAGAACAATTGATGGGAACGGACCTCCCCAATTTGTTCGTTTTGCACCATTAGGTATGTTTGATTCAAATAAAATGTTGTACAAAAGCGGTTGGTGCCGAAATAATTTAATAGAAATGGACACAAAGTTTTTTGGGAAGGACGTGTTGGGAGTAGTATTGGGTTAGGTTCCAAAAAAAAAATGCGTGTTAAAGTCTGCGCGCCTCATGATCACTTTGATTTCTGGGCGGTGCCATGTAAGCCCGCAATCTTGAAATTTCGCTTTTCCTCCATATATTGTAAACCGCTTAAGTTATTGCGAGCACAAACTTTTGTAGAACTGACTTCATACATTGCTGAGTACATCATCAGAGCGAGTAAGATCGAAGACTCAAAGATGATGTTGTAGAATACTCGTAAGTCTGGGCAACCTTCTTAAGTAGCATGTCGCTTTAAAAATATCCCTGATATCGGTGTGCCACCATGAATTATTGATAAATTAAAATAATTATGAGGTATAGTAAGTTGTTTTAATAATACTATACTGACTGACGTACTGATTGACTGAATGACTCATAATCAACGTAGCTCTACAATATGAAATACCAAGACGTTAGGTATATCCTTTAGTAACATGAAAACCACGCTCGTTTTGTTTTCTTGGCGATGCAAAACTAGCGTTTTGCTTGATACCAAGACGTTAGGTATATCCTTTAGTAATATATTTATTTTTCCAAATAGGAACCGATTCCACTCTAGGTATAGGTATCACTAAAAATCCAAAATTGAGAAGTACCACTTCAGGACGAGCGAGGAGGAAGCTGGAATTCGATTCAAAGGTATACCGCAACCCAAGCTGTGAGAGGTCAATGTTGGTAGCTAGTTTGTAAGTTTCTCGAATAACGTTAAGCCAAAAACTAAATATGTAGCTGTGTGTGGGCCAACGAATTTAACATGTGGTTTCAAAATTAGTCTGTTTACTTTTTTCACATGCGTAGCACACAGAGGACAATGCATTTTTTTTTTTTAAAAAAAAACAACATCTTACGAGAAATTGAACCCCAAAATAAAACTCTGCCAATGTGACACATGGGTTTATTATTTTATTAGCTAAAAAATCAACCACTCCCCTGTCATGTGATCTAAATTATGCCTTTGAGTAATTATACTGGCCAGCTATATCTTGAAATGGATATTGAACTTTTAAACGAAAAATATTTGTTACTTTTTGAAATATTAAATTTTCTTTTATTAAGATTCCTTTTCTCAAGCTTTACATAATTATATTGGTCCTGTACTTATTAAGGTACGTCCACAGTATTTCGATCGACAATGTCGTTCGACACATTCGACATAGTGTGGACGCCCCTTTATAACATCAAACATAAAAAGTATTTTACGTTTCTAGGTTCATATAGAATGCAAAAATCGTATAGTACTTAGTGTTGACCGATTGGGATGAAATTTGGTATGTAGGTCCCATTTGGAGTGTGGGTACCAGACAGATACTATTAAGTATCTGTCTGGTACCCACACTCCAAATGGTTACAAACTTAAAATGTGGTTTAATATAATTTAAAATGTCTTTTTAAACGTTTTAGGGGTGGGAGATTAATTCACTTTAATTTTAATTTATTTTGAAAAAAAACTTTTTCTTCCGTATTTATTGAACTGAAGCAGACCAACATGAAAAAAGTCTAGTGCAATTTTATTTTATCAAAATAAACGTTAAGATGAACGCCCCCCCCCCCCCCCCCCCAGAGAGTTTAGGAAACGTTTTGATCGGCCATGCCTCGATTCAACTTGTTTTTCTCATAAAGCTCCCTAAAAACTCTTGCACCATTCGGAAAAAAAATCGTAGTGATATTTTTTTTTTTTTTCATGTTACTTAACCTGTTAAATAAACAAAAAAAAAATCTCTGCATATTTCAAAAAAATCGAATAAACATTTGATTTCTCCAAAGTTTCGTCGATTTTCAAGCAATAAAATTGTGAATTAAACATTTAAAAGTGAGTTTTCCCGTATTTCCCACCGTTTAATCTTAAAAATTAACCTTCTACTTTCAATTAATCATATTTTAAGTTAGGTTAGGATGTTCAGAAAAAAATTAAAGTATCTGTCTGGTCCCGGGGTCTGATTGTGCCTGTCATACAAAATTTCGAATCAAAATAAAATCAATCAACACTAGGTGCCAAAAGTGCCGTAAATATGGCGGACCTACGATTTTTTTATTCTATTTTTGGATTCTGTTTAACCCCAAAATTTAAAATGAGGGTATTTTTTTTTTTTTTTTGATACGATTCCAAAACTAAACATTAGGAATATGATTTTTTCTGATGCCACCCTATGCTATAAATTTATTTAATAAATTGTGTTATGCGAGTTCAAGATATTATACCTCCCGTATTGATTCCTACTTCTTATTCAATATATCAAATCGGTTTCAAACAAGTAACAACGTAACGTACCTACGTATATACATAACGTACAAATACTTGCACTTAAAACAAAATCATAATAGGGTAATTTCCAGTCATACATTCCTCCTCCCCCCCCCCCCCCCCCNCCCCCCCCCCGAAAACTTTCACTCGGGGGCCAGTACATTTTTCCCACAAATCACATCTCGAAGACTGGGAGGGGGGGGGAATACTTACAATATTTTAGTTGTCAAGGAAAGTTGTAGGGAGGTTGAGCTCCTTCAAGTAATTAGGTTGAACTCCTTAGAGTGATTAGGTTGAGCCTCTTAGAGTAATAACTAAGCAGAACAGGTATGGAAGGCCCCCAAGGACTTTACTTTTGGGTCGATCAGGGCCCTAAAGGACTCCTTAAGCACTTCACTGAGGGTAAATCAGAGTTAGATGTTGCTGAGATGGTATACATAGCCAGAATTCTGCCTGGGGCTCCGGCTCCTTTCAACGAAGGGTCAAGAGCCCCCCCGAGACCCCTCCGTCACAAAAGGCGAGACCCCAGGCGGATTTTAGGTCATGTATAGCAAAATCTAACCCTGATGGTCCTTCTATAGCAATATATTCAGGTGAAACCGAGAAAATTACTATATTTGTGACTGAATTTCTTCAGAACAAATGTAGACTAGGCCATATTCTTAGTCTCCAATTAATTATGAGCAGGTTATCATCTAATACAATGATGCGCCTGAACGATGTTAACGATTCTATAATAACCTCTCTTTGAGCAGGTTACCATCTAATACAATGATGCCTCTCAACGATGATTCTATAATAACCTTTCATTGAGCAGATTACCATCTAATACAATGATGCCTCTCAACGATGATTCTATAATAACCTTTCATTAAGCAGGTTACCATCTAATACAATGATGCCTCTCAACGATATTAATGATTCTATAATAACTTCTCTTTGAGCAGGTTATCATCTAATAGAATGATGCCTCTCGACGATGTTAACGATTCTATAATAACCTCTCTTGGCTATTATCATTGCGGAAGTTGAGTCGCAAATCACAAGATTCACTATCACATACAAAACCAGTTCTATATCTTTTGTTTTGTTTACATTGTTCATCATGCGTTCACCTTGCTTATCGATCATACCGAGTGTGCATACAATAGGGGTCCGTACTGTGGGTTAATTGAAGGACCTGGAATTTTTTTGAGTCCGACTGAAATTTCAAATTTCTTGAGTTATCGTGGAACAAACAAATAGACAAACAGATGTTTAAAGATAAATCATGGAGTTAAAACTAGACCTCACTTTGTTTGATCAATTTCCTTTATTTCTATTTTTCGAATACATGGAGAATTCAATGAATTCTTGAAATAATCGCCATTAGCCTAATGGAAAATGGTACAAACGTTACCCTCGTGTATTGATTGGGGCCCTATAAGGACTCAACTTGCTATTCGAATAACGCCTTCCATCATTGCTAATGGCTGAACAATAATTTTCTACCCTTCTTAAAGAATTTTTTTAATAAATTTTAAAGTTTGGTAAAGGCTGAGGTTTTCGATGCGAAAACACGCTTGAGGTCCCCATACCTTAAATCTCGATTTTCAGCCATTGGTCCGTGAGTGCCTGGCTGTCTGTTATATCGGTGTTCCTCTTAAAATCAACTGTTTTTCTAGATTCTCCATTTCAAAATCAGGGACGTAACTAGGGGGGGAGAGGGGCAAACGGGGCGTCTGTCTCGAGCACGAGGTTTGAAGGACGCCAAAACGGGCGTAGCCCGTATTTTTAGGGGGCGCCAAAATGTTAGATTGCCCCGGGGGCTGACTAGCTCAGATACGTTACTGTTCTAGATTCGGTTTAGGAAAAATGGGAGACACGGGTTGACATCAGGTTGCCGTAAAGAATTCGATGACCCTTGACTATAACTGTAATCAAGCTCGTCCAGGTGCGTACCAAAACTAGACGTTCATTTCATTCGGTCAATCATGTGTTCAAATAGGTACAGGGTGGGGCACGACAGACTGACGATATTGGAACAGCTGGAACAAGAGAACCAGGAGTTGCAGAGCAGTGGGAGATATGTCATACGATGCGTTAGGCATTAACATTTCATTACTGAGAGGGAGGGAGGGAGATAATCTATACTTATAAAACGCAAAGCCAAGTTGGTATACTGACGTACTGACTGACTGATAATCAACGTAGCTCCACGATGGCTAAACGTAGAGACTTGAAACTTGGCACGCAGGTCCNCATCCACTCATGGTTCCAGTTTCTCTAAACACTCACATCCACTCATGGTTCCAGTTTCTCTAAACACTCACATCCACTCATGGTTCCAGTTTCTCTAAACACTCACATCCACTCATGGTTCCAGTTTCTCTAAACACTCACATCCACTCATGGTTCCAGTTTCTCTAAACACTCACATCCACTCATGGTTCCAGTTTCTCTAAACACTCACATCCACTCATGGTTCCAGTTTCTCTAAACACTCACATCCACTCATGGTTCCAGTTTCTCTGAACACTCACATCCACTCATGGTTCCAGTTTCTCTGAACACTCACTTCCACTCATGGTTCCAGTTTCTCTGAACACTCACATTCACTCATGATTCCAGTTTCTCTGAACACTCATTGCCACGTCTACTGATATTAAAATGGCGGCGAAAAGCTCTCTGAGTCCTAATTACACTCTCTTCTGATTTAACAAATCTATCGTAAATGAAAACTTTGTACTGTACACTCCATGAAGACATGTTGGCGACTAATTAATAAACGACAATTTTTAGTAGACTAACAAAAATCTTCCTTCCCCTAACGCACCGTATGACACCTCTCTACATCTTCTGGTTCTTGTACCAGCAGTTCAAAAACCGTCAGTCGGTCATGCTGCACCCTGTACCTACTCTCATCAAAATAGGAAATGCCAATTCTTTTTGTGGCCACGTGTAAAGCAGGTTAAGCAGGTTAAGAAAAAAATAATATAACCTTAAATTGATCGGAATGCCATTAAAATTTTGTCATTAGTAGTAGGTCGGGTAGTGTAAAATACAGGCCTGTTTTTTTTTTTTTTTTTTTTTTTTTTTTTTTTTTTTTNTTTTTTTTTTTTTTTTTTTTTTTTTTTTTTTTTTTTATTGAGTCATCCCATACTATCTATACTTATAAAACCGCAAAGCCCAGTTGGTATACTGACTGACTCACTGATTATTAACGTAGCTCCACGATGGCTAAACGTAGAGACTTGAAACTTGGCACACAGATCCCTTTTAGTATGTAGGTACGTAATAAGAAAGGAAAAAAAATTAAGTTCAAGTGGGAGCAAGTTACCGCCAAAAATGACGCTATTTAGCGGGTCTTTTTGCAATTTTTTTCTGGGCAAACTAAAGGAGATAACGAAAAATGACCAAGAATAGACCCCCCCAAAATAGTATATAAGGACCCCATAAAAAATATTAAATTTGAATATTTCCGGTTTCTATCCGATTTATGGACGGTTTTCACCACCAAAAAAATCGGAATTGAGAAGTACCACTTCTCAATTCCGATTGAGAAGTACCACTTCTCAATTCCGATTGAGAAGTACCACTTCTCAATCTCGTTCATACCGGTATGAACGAGAAAGCTGAAATTTGATACAAAGGTGTTCTGAATTACAAAAAGTCATATTTTTTAATAAAATAATGAATTTTCTAACTAGGAGCGGTGCTCACTCTGGGGGTCGGTTCCACCAAAAATCCATAGTTAAGTAGTATCACTTCGGGATGAACGAGAAAGCTGAAATTTGATACAAGGGTGTTCTGAAGTACAAAAAGTCATATTTTTTAATAAAATAATGAATTTTCTAACTAGGAGCGGTGCTCACTCTGGGGGTCGGTTCCACCAAAAATCCATAGTTAAGTAGTATCACTTCGGGATAAGCGAGAAAGCTGAAATTTTATATGAAGGTGTTCCGCAGTACAAAAAGTAATAGCTTTGAGTAAAATATTGAATTTTCTAAATAGGAGCCGTGTTCACTCTGGGGGTGTGTTCTACCAAAAATCTAAAATTGAGTTGTTGAATTTTGTAAAAGTAGCGAAGCACGGGAAAACAGCTAGTTTACTTTATATATCCTTGACTTATTCTTAAATCAAAGTGAATCAAAAATCTAAAATTGAGTTGTTGAATTTTGTAACCGTAGCGAAGCACGGGAAAACAGCTAGTTTACTTTATATATCCTTGACTTATTCTTAAATCAAAGAGAATCAAATCTTTGAACAGATTTTTTTTTTTTACAGAAAAATCATCAGAGGGTCGATTATTTAGGTACATTATTGTGAATAAATTTAAAAAAAAACATGCCTTATTTATTTCCTTTTTATAACGAATGAATAATGAATTTTTTATAACAAAATTTATAAAAATCCACGTTTTGGTACTACAAATCTACGATATTTTTTCTTCAATATTTACATCTATGAGTAATAGGAAATCCCGATTGAAGTTGGATGGTACAAAAGAAATAATACAGGGTGTTCCAAAAGTCCGAGACCACCTGAATATCTTTTGAGCAACTTTATGTTGAGTTTTGAAATTTTGCATGGTATTATATCCCACATTAAACCACCTGATGGTGTGACCAATTTTTCAGGGGCGGTTCCATGTGACCCCCTGGGGGTCCACCTTTTGTTTTTTAATACGAACTCTCATCTTGTGATACATTTTCAGAAAGAAAATAGAATTAGAAGTAGGACCACCTGGGGACCACATGGCATCCGCTCCTGAAAAATTGGCCACACCATCAGGTGGTTTAATTTGGGATATAATACCATGCAAAATTTCAAAACTACACATAAAGTTGTTCAAAAAATATTCAGGTGGTCTCGGACTTTTGGGACACCCTGTATAATTGCTTTTTCCCGGGACTTTTGAATCACCCTGTATAATATATGTCATGATTATGACCTGTCAGGAAAAGTAGCTAATATTTCATGTATCCGAACTTTTCTGAAAAACTGTAGTCTAGAAACGTGTAGTTAAGAGATACCGGACGGTCATAGGACTTCACAATAACCATTCGAAAGCGGCATATCACAGGGAATCCCGGACAAGAAACGAGGGATTTTCAAACACGCGGGACATTTCCCACATAAAAAAACGATAGCATTTTGAATGGCCGCAAATAAATTTGCGGCTTGCAATTTGCAATATTCCTAAGGACATCTCTTTTCTTTTGGTATATTTTTATCTTTTTATGTTTACTTGTTAACTAGACAGGTTTGGGGCCGATTTTACAGCCATGCCTTGATGAACAATCTTGTTTGAGCACGACAATTTTAAGTGATTAAAAAGATCAAAAATATTAAAAATATCAGGGGATTAAATGTAGTGGGATTTTAAAAAAAGGATTTTCCTTGTCCAGGATTTTCTGTGATATGCCATACTCTATTCAAAATGATATCGTTCTATTGTGCACACTGCTCATGGTGCAACGAAGGTCCCTGCCAAATTTCAAGTCGGTAGCATTAATAGTTTCGGCTCTACGTTGATCAGCCACTTAGGACATTGCCTTTTATATGTAAAGATTTGAGATATTTACCACATAAGTATAGCCGAGGTAAAGAAACTGTTTAGTCGTATTCGGGAGTATGAATGAGGACTGTTATGATTATCATATTCAGCAATATAATCTATCCTTAGTCCTTCTCCGTTACGCCAACAATAACAATCATACCGATGGATAAGGTAGTTTTTTACAGTTAGCATGTACAAGAAAGACAAATTTTGCCTTTATAATAATAAGATAAATGTAGGCCTAATATATCTTCAACATCTAAAGTCATTTGAGACGGGGGTTTTGCCGACTAATTGCCGGACTCTTACGAAACAACTATACCCAAATTGACCTCACCCAGGCGGGGTTGGACCGGGAAAAGCAGTTATCGGGACAGGAGAACTAGTATGCACGTGGTCTCCACAAGTAAAGCCTCGCTAGGCGTTGCAAGTATTCAAATTATTCAGTGATCTTACGGGAATCGGGAATCTGTGTATTAATCATGTCATTGATGCTTAATTAAAACATGCGCGTATATAGGAGAGGGCCCGGGGTCACGTGCCCCCGCAGTTTTTTTAAGTGGGCGGTGGTTCCCAAATTTCATTACGTATACTTAATTATCGAGGTATGATACCTAATTTGTTAAAAGCTGTAGAGCTTACCACAAATACTTTTCATAAGGGTGATAAGCTATTTTATATGCGTGATGACGGAAAAAAATGCCATTACGGATGACAGAATTTTTGAACATTTTTTATTTACGTATTCCTATTTAACCTCAAGATTGGGAATTAGTTAGGGGCCCGTGCCCCCCCCCCCCCCCCCCCC
>CM022881.1:7808866-7820246 GCA_012654025.1 Pachypsylla venusta
GGGGGGGGGGCAAAAAAGGTTTATTATTTTTTGCCAGAAAAATAATAAACCTATGTGTCACATTGGCAGAGTTTTTTCTTCTATGACTGAAAATATTTCATGTTATTTGTTCTGCGTCAATAGCTGTGTGCATGCGCGAATATAGCCCTATTGCTTTGGGGGGGGGGGCACAATCGCAAAATGTACCTAATAGAATATTAGCAGGGGGTTCGAGTCTTGGGCAGTACTTTATACTGCAATGTTTATCGAGGTACGATACCCAATTTGCTAAAAGCTGTAGAGTTTTCCACAAATGCCTTTCATGGCTACAACATGCATTCTAAAGAATATGAAAGCATCTAGTGGAACGTTGAGCTTAAGATATTTCGATTTCAGATTCTCTCTCTCTCTCTCTCTTTCTCATTATATCTACTCTCTCTCTCTCTCTCTCTCTCTCTCAATAACGGGTCTGACACCGGGGTCTGACTCTCATTATATCTACTCTCTCTCTCAATAACGGGTCTTACACCGGTGAGATGTGTGGAGGCAATCCAAAAAAAAACTAAACCAATTTTAACCCATTTAGTGAGCTTATTAGGAAACGTTTTTACGGTCATGTCTCTATTACGTATGTACAATCGTCCTCCCCGGCGTAGGACCACAAAAATGCCATGAATCATGACAGAATTTTTGACAATTTTTAATTAACGTACTTCTATTTAGTCTCAGGATTGGGAATTATTTAGGAGTCCGTGCCCCCACCCCCCATTCAATGGGCTAAAAGACACAGCGGATCACCATTCATTTGATTTTTTTAAATTTTTTACGTGATTAGATATAATGAAATTTGAGAAACACCGCCCGCTTAAAAAAATCTAGGGGCAAGTGCTCCCGGGCCCCACCCTATATCTGCGCATGGCTGTGTGACTAAAACGTTTTTAGCATGTAGATAGATATTTACTAAGAATATTTTTCTTGGTAGGAATGGTTAACTTTAAGTACTGTCTTATTTCACTGCTGCTTAAAGAAACTTCTTCAGATTGCATGTCTACTGATTGTATCCAGGTTTACAGATAAACCTTGAAAAATAGTAGAATTTTTTATGTCTTGCCAAATTAAGACATCCCTCTGTACAATATGTATCAGGATGACGAGTTTTAATTCTCTACGCAGAGGAAAGAACCTATGCTCATTCGGATTGTTACGATGAAAATCAGATTCGTTCATCAGAAGTGACTTTTTTGGACCAATTTCCCGAAAAATTGAAAAAGTAAGGTACAAATATTTTTTATTAAAATAAAATTCCAAATAAAATAAAGAATAACAAGCTTTTATATTTCGTTTATATTGAAGCTTAAAAAGAAATAGAAAGCCTTGACCTTTTTTAAAATATATGGTACAGAAAACCGTACTAGACATTCTCTTCCTTATTCCAAAGTTTGGTCTTTCCGTCTGACAAGGTAAATACACGCAAATATTTAGTAAATTTCAATGGGTAATCCCCATTGTGCAAATCGTTATTTCAATTAGTTTGATATTGCTCATTGGTTGAGATTCTGTTTTAAATAGATTGAAGAGCCTCCGGCTATTGACGTTGTCAATTGGTCATAACATTATTTTATTAGATTTGGCAGCCTTCAGGTGTTAACGTTGCTCATTGGTTAATACACCTATTATTTTAATTATAATGTGCCCCTGTCGGAGCCCCAAAACCAAATTTTTTACGAAATATAAGCCACACTTGGTCCACTTTAATACTTGATTGACTGAGTATACCAAATTTTATCAAAATGAGACGACTTTTATATTTTTACATTTTGCGGGCCCCTTGCCGAAGCCCAGAAGCCAAAATGTCTACAAAATAACAAAAATTATTTAATATACTTCTCGGGTGACTCAATATACCAAATTTTATCAAAATGGGATGACTTTTATATTTTCACAAGTGTGGGCCCCTGCCAGGGCCCCAAAGCCAAAATCTCTTCAAAATACCAAAAATTCTCCACTCCAATACTTTGGTGACTGAATATACCAATTTTTATCAAAATCAGACGACTTTTTTTTATTTTAACATTTGTGGGCCCCAAAATCAAAATTTCTACAAAATACCAGATATTGTCCCATATAATTTCCAGGTGTCTGAATATACCAAATTTTATCAAACTGGGACATTTTTATTTTTACATATGTAAAATTTCTACAAAACACCAAATTTTGTGCACTTTAATACTTGGGTGACTAAGTATACCAAATTTTATCACAATGAGACGACTTTTATATTTTTAAATTTGTGGACCCGAAACCAAAAATTTCTACAATATACCAAAAATTATCCAATTAAATACTTAGATGACTACCAAATTTGATCAATATTAGAGGACTTTTACATTTATTCGTTTTTGGGACCCTGTTGTGGCCTCTTAAACGGGCCCCCAGTAAAGTTACGTCTCCACGGACCAATATATTTTCATCTATATTGGTTATGTGGTTTGGATTTCAGAGATTTGGCCCAAATGTGACGCCCTTGGCTTTTTGGTCCCGAACCCTGGGGAACCTTTCTGAATAAAAGCTCTGAACATACAGTGATTTATATTTTCAATAATACCTACAGGCTTTAGACATCGTTTTGGTTATGCAGTTTGGATTTCAGAGATTTTTCCCAAATGAGACGTTCTTGATCCTGGGACCCTGGGGGACCACTCAGACTAAAAGCTGGAAAACAGTGATTGTAATAAGTTGACTAATCCCTTTAGGCTTCAGACATTAATCGATTTGAATTTTATGTGAATAAACGGAACCGTTTTCTTTTAAAAGCGATGATAGTCAATTGAAAGAGCTTATTGGGCCCAAAGACGCACCCACATGGGCTCATTTTTTTAAAAATAAATAAATAAATAATACCATAGTTACCCAATTTAAATTTCATCAAAAGTGGTTATGAGGTTTTGATTTTAGAGATGTGGTCCAATTGCGACGTTCCTGGTCCTGAATAAAAATTTGAAAACCGTGATTAATTAATTTTAAATAATCACTGTCAGTTCTAGACATTTTATTTTTAATTCATGAGAAATTACTGAACTGTTTTCTTTTAAAAGGGATTTCAATTTTAAGGAGCTTGTTGGGCCCTCTGACAGAGATACGCCCGCGTAAGTCTATTTACTCAAAACAAAACAAGCAATGGTTCCAACAAAGATCTGTTACTTCCAACAAAATATACCTACTGTGTGGTACTATATAAGTTGTGCCCCAGAACCGCTTTCGCATTACTTCACGGTAGTAGTAGTAGTAGCGGTTTTTCTCTGGAAATCAACCGTTCTTCCATTTTATAGATGCATGATTAATTAAAATGGTAGAAACAGATTGATATGAGTTTACCGAAAATATTTTGATGGCCCTTGGCTGGAACTGAGGTGGTAGACGTTTCAGGTCGTCCTGGTGCGTAGAACCGGCCATCGTGAGGACGTACTCCTTCTTACAGCAATGCCATTCCAAAACGAGAAAATTCTATCAGAAATAAATTTTTGCTCCGAGCGCGATTCGAACCCTCAATCTACAGGCCATCAATGGACCTAACAACTCGACCAAGGCGATCTATGAACTGGTAAGTGTACTTCATTGATGGGCCTCAAGTTCACAGATCTCCTAGTTCACTGTAGTCCGGGTAATGCTAAATAAGAAACACATCAGCCGACCAGACAATCGAACACCATTGATCTCTTGGTAATTGAAATCAATTTTTTAACTTTCTGATTCTCCAGAAATAGATTTTTTCATTTTCGTTATTCCTCTTCCAGATAGGCGAATGCTTCCTCTGTTCATAAGGGCATGTAAACACAATTCAGAAGCACTCAAAATCAAAATAGATAATTATTTCACAACCCGAAATAATATACCAGATTTTTTTGCAGAGAGAGATCCTCATTCAAAACAAATACAAGATATACTGGATACAACGTAAGTCTGTTTATTTGTACGCATACAGAGTATGACATAAGTCAGATATACTGGATACAAAGTAAGTCTGTTTATTTGTACGCATACAGAGTATGACATAAGTCAGATATACTGGATACAACGTAAGTCTGTTTATTTGTACGTTTCAAGTAAGGTACGCAGAATTCAAAAATCAAATAAAAAGTCCGTTCGTTCGGTGTAAGCAGCACTCTTGCCACTTAGCATTGACAGATTTTGGTACGTAGGTCATATTTTGGTCCTAAATGTGAGATGAAGCTATATTTGTCACTAAGTTGTTGTAGCGGAGTTCACCTGAACTTAAAATTAACGTTCTTCCCATTTCTAAATTCATGTTTGGAAAATAGGTTAATATGATGTTTCGCCACTGTCAGGAACATAGTATGAGTTTTACTACAGAATCTCATATATAAAACTCACAAAATTTCGGAAATGGAATATACATACCAAATTTCATCAGAATCGTTAATGCTAAGCCGCATGGAACATCCGGCTTTCGGTAAACGTTGAATGGCGGATGAACGGATTTTTTCATTGGATTTTTGGATTCTGTGTGCCTCGGAGCATAAAATATCAAATTTTGATATTTTACGCAAGTTTTATCTTCTCTGATACGTATAATTAGCAGTTTTTGAACTTTTCCAAAAAAAAATTTCATTTAGCGGCCCCACGAGGATTGTTTCGGAGTTGACAGAAAAAACTATTATACCACTGTAAAATAACATTACGTATTACAATTAACTCTATTTGACGACACAAAGTTTCTTACTCTCTCAAATTCCAGAATCATTGCTCCGCTTCCTGAACTATCACCTGATGGGTGCAGAATAACATTTCATAAAATCACAAACGATGTAGAAGCCTTTGAACCAATCGCTTTGTTCAAAACCATTCTGATGATAAGTGATATACGCATACATGAAGAGGCACTAATTAGAGGCGACATTTTTGTTTTTGATGTTGGCGGTATGACGCTGAAACATATATCAAGGCTTGCAAGTCCATTTACAAAGAAAGTGCTGCTAGCGGCACAGGTAATGTTTTCATTTGGTAATTTGAATTTTATACAATTTTTTTTTTTTAATCTTCTTCTTTGTGGTTCATCCTTAGCATAATAGTGACATCCATACCAACTTTTAAGTCTCTAGCACTACCGCTCTTGAGATATCATTTACAGATAGACACATACAAACGGCATTAAAAACTGGACACCGAAAATGTCATTATCATTACAATACTTTCCTTTTCATAGGATAAGGAAACTTGAAACCCATTTGTAAAGCCGCAAGTGGCATTTTTACTTAACGATGACTGAATTTAATAAAATTTTAGAAGGCAGATTTGTACGTAGGTACAACTTTTTACCTCTAAATTGAATGAACTTTTATAATAACAGTTCAGAAATGGGGAAAAAAGGACATAGAAAAGAAAAAGAAGGTAAATAATCTGAGATAAAATAAAGTTGATTCAAAGGGCGGTGTTAATTCTTGAGGAATTCTCTTCCATCCAACCCATTGAAATCCCTACCTAATATCTAACCTATTTTATACCTAACCTAGGATAATCATAGGTAATTTAAGAATGATGCTTAACTATTGTTTATTCCGAAGAAATGTTTTCTTGTATGGATCTTAAAACCAATCCGACTCTCCAACAGTCTCAGATCTGATGGCAGCTGATTCCACAGTGTTTCGGCGTGAACAGCAAATGAAGTTGTTGCGATGAAGTGGAATGATGAGGAGATGGGAGCAAGTGCTTTGATGATGCAAATGATGAAATGAGGAAAATGATGAATAGAGATATGGTGGTATTGCTGGTGACTCCTCATTCAGAATGCGCCATATAATAGACACAATGTTTGTTGCTCGTGTCGTTTTTCAACAGGTAGTCATTCAAGAGATCTTCGGTTTTCAGATACATGGTATTGTACCCCATTATCAGGAATAATGATGGAATAAAATCCGAAATACGCGTATCGAATAATAGTTATATTAAAATTGTAGAAGATAAAGTCAAAGGGCTTTTATCATTTTCCTTTCTTGTTATAAAATGTTTGGTGAAGTTGAAAATTGTTTGTTAAAATCATTAAGACTGAAATTTGGATCGATATGTGTTTTAAGAGAATCTGATTTTATAACGAGGTTTCTCAGGAACGTCCAGAGTGATCTACCATCCTTACAGGATGCTATACCCTGAGATATGAAAATAAATCTCTCTTGCATCCCGAACAGATCGGTTGGATTTTATCAATCTGTATTCCCCTTTACTCACTTTATTTTTCAAAATAAAACTTGGTATTTTACCTTGACGGATGTGTTTCAGGAAGCATTTCCTCAAAGACTCCAACAGATCCATCTGGTAAATTGCAGTCAAATCGCAGAAAAAATTGCATCTCTTTTTAAATTGTTTATGAAGCCTAAAATGAGAAATAGGGTAAGTTACAAATAATCGCCATTCTGGGAGGCTGATTTTTCTAAGACAAGAATCACTGGAGGTGGATATTTCTAAGGCAAGGATCACTGTCCAGCGCATGACAATCATAATCCTAGGAGGTGGATATTTATATTTCTAAGATAAGGATCACTGTCCAGCGCATGACAATTGTAATCCTAGAAGGTGGAGGCTGATTTTTCTAAGACAAGAATCACTGGAGGTGGATATTTCTAAGGCAAGGATCACTGTCCAGCGCATGACAATCATAATCCTAGGAGGTGGATATTTATATTTCTAAGATAAGGATCACTGTCCAGCGCATGACAATTGTAATCCTAGAAGGTGGATATTTCTAAGATAAGGATCACTGTCCAGCGCATGACAATCGTAATCCTAGGAGGTGGATATTTCTAAGATAAGGATCACTGTCCAGCGCATGACAATCGTAATTCCGGGGGTGGATATTTCTAAGACAAGGATCACTGTCCAGCGCATGACAATCGTAATCCTGAGAGATGTATATTTCTAAGACAAAAATCCCTGTCCAGCGCATGACAATTGAAATCCTGGGAGATGGATATTTCTAAGGCAAGGGTCACTGTTATTGTAAACATAGGAGGGTGGATACTTTTATAGGAAAATCATATGTGGAATTATTATTATTGTTTTATTGTGTACAACAACCGGTGGTTGTTGACACATTACAATACCTGAAAAATAGTAAAAAATAATTAGAATACCTAGATAAATAATATTTAAACCTGGAAAAAATAGTATAAAGTAGCTGTAAAAAAAATATTAATGATAATAATAATAATAAATAAAAAAAAATTGGGAAATCAACTGACTTGTTGTTGCAGGGGTGCGATCATTAATTTCCCTAACGAAATCAAAAGTCTGGACACCAGGAGAGTGCTTAAACCAAAACTACATAAGATGTAGCCTCTCGAAGATAGTGTGCATGACGTCATACAAGGGTATAAATTAGTTAAACTTGGTACAAAATGCGAAAAAAAATCTAAATACAAATGTTGTTAAAAAGAACCCTGGGAGACGTCTCGGTGGCCGAGTGCTATCACACTCAGCTTGCACCAAGATTGAATCCTGGTCAGGTCGAAAATTTAAAAAGAGTTCATTTCTAATTTTCTACTTGGTGTGCTTATGTTGGTGGTAACTCAGCTTTCTTGAACAATTGAGTAGCTGTGGTGAGAGCGTCAAGTGGTTACATTATGAAAGGGATTGACGCAAAAAATACACATACTGACCTAGGAAGTTGTAGCTAGCAGCAAGTTTAATGAGCTAACAATCATAAACT
Source organism: Pachypsylla venusta (assembly GCA_012654025.1). NCBI lineage: Eukaryota > Metazoa > Arthropoda > Insecta > Hemiptera > Aphalaridae > Pachypsylla > Pachypsylla venusta. The sequence continues at coordinate 7,816,566 of CM022881.1, forward strand.
CTTTATTTTTCACAGTGGATTATTCACCAAAATGAATCTACATTAGTCCAACACATTCCTGCGAGTCTAATACCTCAGGAGTATGGAGGGGATGCCACATCTATTTACACCACACAGGGTAAGCCATCCGAGTGCGTTCCATGATGTCCTGGGATGTACAAATAATATTCTGGACCATATCTACCTAGAAAAAAAAATCAAGTAATAAATTAACGAGTTTGGTTTATGTTTTTTGATATAAGGAACTTTAATACCTATAATACATACCTTTTTTCCACCTGTCTAGTTAGAATTTCCAAAAAAACACGTGAACGAAAATGGCAGCCTTCTAAAGTTTGAAAAATCTTCCATTAAAGATATTTTTTTTTTCTGTCTCTAGTAAAGACAGTACCTCAGTATAACAAAAGGAAATGTGAGTTCAGAAAATAAATTGTGAATTTTCATATTGCCTAGATATTTTCTGATTAAACTTTACATGATATTGCGTTAATTTAAATGAAGTTTTTTTAAAAAAAAAATCTAAGTTCAGATTACAATTGAATTAGCGCCTATGGTACGTTGAATACACCAGTTCCCGGTGGATCACTGAAGTTAAGCAACGTCCAGCGAGGTTGTACAATGTGGGTGTCCGCGTGAGTTCGCGCCCTCGTGATGCTGGCTTTTTTCTTTCGCAACCGAGGCTGGATGAGGTCAATGTGGGTAGCTGGTTTGCAATTTTCCAGCGAATGGAGGGTAAAACTCCCGTCTTGAATGGCCAATAGATGTTAAAGAGACGTTAAGTCACATTAAAAAAAAAAACAAAAAAATACCAACCAAAAGAATAAAAGCCTACTATTAAAAAGATAGCAGGAGTTTTATTAGGCTTATTTTCCACGTGGGTTCGCGCCCTCGTGATGCTGTTAATGTTAATAATGGTTTGCAAGTTTTCAGTGAATAGAGGGTAAAACGCCCGTCTCGAACGACCAATAGAAGTTAAAGAGTCGTTAAGCAAAAAAAAAAATGGATATGTTCAGTTACTGTTAACATACTTTTAAACGCGTTTTCAAAGATTTTAGTTGTGTCCAGGACTTCAATTTGAGCTTATTTCTAAAATTTCATCGTAATCGGGCCATTTTTGTGGTTAAATGAAGTTTTTTTATATAAGCACCGCACCTTGTTAATCAGACATGAGTTAAATCACACAATTAACATAGGGATAAAAGTTGTGCTCGATTCTTCAAAAACATTACACACCCCAACACGTCTTAGGAAAAAAACACTTGTGAATGGTATCTGAATCGACATACGATTCCAAGCGACTTTGGAAGTTGTCTAAAAATGACCCTCAAAGTTTAATATTTAAATGCCGATCTAAACAAATTCTCACATCAACATAGGTCAAAAGGGGATAGGTCAATAAATGTCATTTTGCAATATGGGTATCGTTGTTGGATTCAGAAAAACAAACTCCACAGTCTCAATAAAAATGATTATTGGCCGCTTTTACCAAAATAGTCAACTCCGAGTTGGCGAGTCAACCCGGGGTTCGCGCAAAATTTGGCTTTTACCCAGTTAGTTCTTAAAAGTCTTGTCTATCTCGATGCCCAGAGGGCTAATGTGCCAACACCTCAATTTTTGAGGGATTCACTTTATGAACTCGAGTTTACTTTTTTTTTTAAGGCGAATTTTTTTTGATAATTTTAACTATAGCGATATAAAAGTCAAATCAAATGACAAGAGATAAAAATAAATTACTTCTATGGGATTTTTTTGTTTTTTCGCGAGGATAGTTTCCAAATTTCTCATGTAATTTATTTTTCATTGATTTTTAGATTAAAGATGACAATTTTTTGTCAAAAATGTCAAACGTAGTGTGAAGGAAAAAATCGGGCGAAATAAGAGATATGAAAACATGTAGGGGAATAATAGATTCCCCCAAATACCATATCCAAACCAGCAGGAGGAATATAAAATCCATTCCATTTTAATTTGTATTTTGCAAAGATAAGAATGTGTTAGGGCAAATAAAGCGAGTTTTGGTATTTTTTTAGTTAAATCAGACTTAAAATATATGAAAATTTTATAATGCTGCATCTAACTTTTTGAAGTGATTTTTAATCACTTCAAAAAGTTAAATACATATTTAGAACTTAACTCTGACATAACCCCTCTATATCAACTTTTATTTTCTTATCACCTTCTGTCCAACAAGCGAGAATTTACACATGACCCTAAATTTACATTTATTTTCTCATTTTTTCCCAGAATTATGGAAAGCAAAGTTATATTCATATTCCCAATGGTTTCATCAGCAGGAATCAATTTCAACAGACGAAAGTAAAAGATGTTCACAACTGAAAGCAAAACATACTGAAGATGTTAGAGGTACATTCCGTAAAATTGAGTTGGATTAGATAAGAAGCTTCTTGTCAAAGACTGAAAGGAAAACATTACTATTGTCAAGATTGCACCTGATTTCTAATGGCAGCCATTTTCTTTTATCAATGTTAGTGTTTACATTTCAGTTCCAGATCAATGTAAAATATTTATGGAGTTTCACTGAAATTATAGGCAGAATTTTGTTAACAGTTACAACTTAACGTTGGTTATTTTAAAATAAAAATTTCAATGAAAGTATGTCAAAACTGCCACCACGATCCAACAATTAATTCCGCATTAATTTAAATCCAACGAGTAGGACCAAATGATTGAGAGATTGTTACCTCCTTGATTTCCTTATTCAGTGGCTGTAACGGAAAAAGTGCGTTCCTTGATGGTACATGTTCTAAGGGAGTCGCCAAACAGATATTTTTTTTTTTACTTTTTCCAAAAATTTCTGAACGACAATTTCAATTCTTTCCCAGTCATCAAGGAGTTCTGTACAGTATCTACAAAAAGCGTCATCTTACAGAAATCCCGAAATAACTACTCTGACAAGAAACAATAAATTGACATGGTTCAGCTTAGAAACAGTAATTTTATACTACTGATGCTTAATTTATTCCCAGATAACTAGTGGTTTGACCTGCTCAGTGCTCAATCGGTGAACTTGGAAATCTGGTATTCTTAGTGTTCCATATCGCGATGTGAACTATTTTGAGGGATTGATCATTCTCATAATGCTAGATCATAAAGAAGTCGTTTTTTTCTGTTTAAAGGGTTTGCGTGAGATCAAAATGAAAGTTTGTAAAGTTTGACAACAAAATTATAATTAAAATTCATTGAAAATAAAATAGAAAGAGAGAAAAGTTCACACTCATCGAACAAAGGTTTCAAATGATCTGATATACTGAGGTCCTTTCCGTATCACAACTTGTTTAGGTGTTGAATGGATTGACAAGGGCGTAGCCAGCATCTGGCCTAGGGGGGGCAGCTGAGATTTTCATGTCGGGACGGGGGGGGGGGTCGATAAAGTAAATCGGTACTTATTTAATAATAAACCCACAGGGGTAATTGATGATTCAGTTATTGGGGAGGGGCGACCCCAGGGCCTGTGATAAATATCGATAAAAAAAAGTGCCAAACCGGCGAAATTCAACGAACAGGAGGAGTTTTACAATGGAAAAATATACGGAAAGGCGAAAAAAAAAACAGATGGAACCTATACGTTTGTAACGTTTGTTAATTTTTTTGAATTTTCCCACCAAATTTACCAAATGCGATTCAACGATGCGACAAGTTTGCCACAGTTACATTTGATTG
>CM022881.1:7821015-7860185 GCA_012654025.1 Pachypsylla venusta
GGAAGGTACACACGCGGAAGTACCCAACAATCAATTTAGTCTAACATACACATAACAACCAGTACATATGTGGGTACGATGCGAGGAAGGTACACACGCGGAAGTACCCAACAATCAATTTAGTCTAACATACACATAACAACCAGTACATATGTGGGTACGATGCGAGGAAGGTACACACGCGGAAGTACCCAACAATCAATTTAGTCTAACATACACATAACAACCAGTACATATGTGGGTACGATGCGAGGAAGGTACACACGCGGAAGTACCCAACAATCAATTTAGTCTAACATACACATAACAACCAGTACATATGTGGGTACGATGCGAGGAAGGTACACACGCGGAAGTACCCAACAATCAATTTAGTCTAACATACACATAACAACCAGTACATATGTGGGTATGATGCGAGGAAGGTACACACGCGGAAGTACTCAACAATCGATTTAGTCTAACATACACATAACACCTACACACTACTGCTCAAATCTTGTTCATAATGGTAACTGAAATGAAAGCTACCTGCTAAGGTTAATAATTTGGATTTTACGACGTAAGGGCTGATATTCCGGAGGTCTTCTGCTGTCAAAATGGAAAGCTGCGTCTGAATAAAGTCTAGTTGTTTTATATGGTTTACTAATACGGTGCCAAGTACCACCCTTGATATTAGAAATAAAGTAAAACAGAGGTGGTACCAGTTACCATACCTTCGCCATTTCCAAGCACAACCTCCAAACCCTCCAGATTTAAACAAAAACGCCCGATAAACTTTTATCCACAAAACAATTTACAAAAAGGACGTTAAAATCTGAAAAAATAACAATAAATCGCATACTCGAGTTCTTTTGACGGGAAGACTTTGCCGCCGCGACACATACACGATGATCAAACTACGATTAGAAGGTAAAATAAATGCAAAGTTTTGAAATTTAAATTATTATAATCATTATACAAACAATTTGCATCTAATACAATAAACTAACAAATAAACAAGGTCTTGGAACTGAGATCACATCTGATGCGCTCTGCTTTCCAGAAAAATCTGGTGTGACCATCACACGACTTTCCTATAAAAAAAGAAGAAGAAAGTATTGTAATGGCCTAAAATTTTCATTGTCGAGTTTTCAATGCCAAAACACGTTTTGAAGTCCCCAGAGCGAAAATACAATTATATATTACAACTAGCAGAATACGCCCGTTTTGCTTGGCGCCTTAAGAGGCATGGCCGTTTATAGTTCCAACCCCCTTTTTTTCGCGATAAAAAGTAGCCTATGTCCTTTCCTAAAGTTTAGTCTATCTCCATACCAAATTTCATCAAAATCGGTTCAGTAGTTTAAGCGTGAAAGCGTAACATACATACATACAGACAGACAGAGTTACTTTCGCATTTATATATTAGTATGGATATGGATTTTTCATATATTACACTACAACCAAAGTTGTATTCTTCAATTTCTTATATGAAATTGATATGAATAGGCACTGAATGTCATGTTCTAGCTCTTTCCATTCCGGTTTTAGGCAGAACCGCCGAAAATCGGCTTTCAACCTCTAATTAGCGGCCAACAATATATTACACTTCAACCAAGTTAAAATTTCTAGCTATTACCCTCCTCATTTTAAGCAGGATATGTGAAAACCGCTAAAAGGCGGCTTAAACCGACAACGGTGTATTCGATTTTCATCAAGCTTATTTTACCGTTCATGACATAAAACTGACATACATACCAAATTTCAAGTCTTTAGCACTTGCCGTTCTTGAGATATCTTGTTCACAGACAGACAGACACACGGACCAATGGCTGAAAATCGATATTTGGGCTCTAGGGACCCCAAAATGTGTTTTGGCATTGAAAACTCGACATCGAAAATTTCAGCCCATTACAATACTTTCCTTTTTATAGGATAAGGAAAGTAAAAAGACGCATAGGTATTGCCAACAGTGCTTTTCGGAAACAAAAGGAAATCCTCAGAAGAAATATAAATATTAACACCAAGCTCAGAATACTGAGCACCTATGTACACTCTATCTTTATTACATTTGGATGCGAGAATGAATAGGAGCATTTGAAATGTGGTGTTACAAAAGGCTACTGAGAATTAATTGGAAAGAGAAAATATCTAATAAGGAAGTACTACGAAAAATTGGAAAACCAAAACCTAAACTGTTAAAAAAAAATCCTACAAAGAAAATACCATATGCCGGACACATACTAAGAGGCCCCAGTGGGAAATGGTGACAAACAAACATTTCTCCAAAACGGAGTACCGGACAAACGTGAAATCAAACTTTGAAATGGTAAAACTTTTGTTCCAATGTGATGAGCACACTACAGTATTAATATTAAGGTCTAAGGTAGGGGTTACTTAATTACTTCGAATTGAAAAAAAAAAAAAAACTCTAAACTAATCTTTGCATTTTAGAAGAAAAAAAATAGGTAAACAAGTTTATCTTAAATAAAAAATTTATCATATAGCTTATCGATTGCCCATTCTGACCAAACGACTAAAATTAAATGTTTGAGGACGGTATTCGACGTAAAATTTAGTTAGTTTATTGCTGGTGAAATCCGAACAATGCATTTTTATAAAATGCATTGTTATGATATTTATTATAAGGAAAAAGATAATATTAGCATCAAAATTTGGTTCTTTTTTGGTGCTAAAAAATAAAGTTCTGAGGCTGTAAACATTCCTTTTCAAGTCCTTTATATCATCAAGCGATTTGGTGTCATTGAACAGCTATGAGTATGGTGATAATATATATTATAATTCATTACAATTCATGGAACATTTCGGTGGATAATATCGAAAAAATAAGATTTTGGACGTATGCTCGAAAAAGTACGACAAAATATTTTTTCTTAAAAAAAATGATGGGAATAATTCTTAATGCTAATTTTATTTTTGTCATCACGGTTCAGATATTTTTTCTTTAGTATCAGCCAAAAAAAAAAAGTTATTCGTGATTTTGTGTAGGGAACTAATAAGTTTTGGGGAAAACACAAAAAGGCCGCCATCTTGAGAGCTAATCAAAAGCAAACTAAGCATGTGGGAGTACTTTTTGTTGGGAATGATGAGTTCTATATCCACTCAAATTAGGTAAGTTTTTCTGGACTAAACTGTATATGAGGAATACAAAAATAAAATCTGAGAATAGGTACATAAAAAATAAAAATATACACAAAAAAATGATAATTTTATGAAAACGCAAGCAGGCAGAATGAACAGCTGGTGGGACCATCCTATACTCGTTGGAATTTTGATAAACTTTGACCAACGGGTATGAGGAGTTCCTTCCATCTGAGTTCATTTATCTAAAACACACAATACCTACTAGACTAATCATACATACAACAAAATACTAACTAGCTACAACATAAACAAAAAATAAAAAAACCTTTAGTCCAGTGTCTCTGTGACAGGGTATCACAATCAGCATGTATCAAGAGAGGTACAGATTTCAGATCAAAACCTTCTAGGCGTGTCCAAATCGTATTTGCACTTTTCATCAGATAAGATTGGAAGGCGTCCTAGCAACCGCTAGGAAAGTAATCTATGGTTCGCAAAAAAACTTACTTCTGATTAACAAAAAGACCTTCTGATTGAAAAGATGAATTACAAGTAAAAAATGGCGGGAACACCATCACCATTGAAAAGATTAAAAACAGAATCCAATGGGTGAAATGATAGTTACCAACATTTTCATTACCTGCACCGCCGCTCAGGCGTTAACATTCTGATACTTCTGAAGTAACACGAAATGAAGGAGTTATCAATCTTTCTTATTGATGAATCATCAGGAAGTGGCACATAATGTTGTTCAATGATATCCAGTATGCAGTATGAAACAAAAAATCTTGTAAATTCCGCTGCTCAAATTTCTAATTCTTTCTATTTTTATTTTTTAACGGAATAATATTCTCTAAAGCACCATTTCAGGAGCAAATAGAGTATTTTGAAGCCAGGATTTAATATCGGGGGGAGGTATTCCTGAAGGTTACCCACATCATCAAATTTTAGAGGTAAACAGGTGAGCCGTCATAGGTTTTAAGATATCAGACTGGGGGGTTGAACCCTTAAAACCCTCTCCTGGCTACAGCCCTCATAGAGCGGACCTTTAGGAGATAGAACTCCTAATTGACGATATTAACCCGGCAGATAATTCTATTATTTGTCTGCTTGTACCATTCGCTGATTAGTTTATGGGCCCACCGGGACTCAAGGTTGCCATTTTGTGCAGTGGTCAGAGCCATATTTTTTAACATTCTTCAACTCCAACTGAAAAATAATTATCGATAAATCGACAGGCACAATAGAAAACGAAATCGTTATCATTCAGGCTACAGCTTTGACGTGGCGACATGGTATAATGTTTCCTTGTTGTTACCGAAACGAAAGGGGTGGCGTTACCGAAACGATTTTGACAACCCTCAGCTGGGATTGGGCTGGTATGGGTTTTAGCTCATCCTGGTCCGTAGAACCCGCCGTCGCGATGACATGTGAAGATTTATTAACTGAACGTAAGAAGTGAGGTCTGTTTTTATCACGATATTTTTTCATTTGGGACCAGGCAGATACTATTAATTTTTTTCTGAGCAACTAACCTAACTTAAAATATGATAAATTGAAAGTTGAAGGTTAATTTTCACGATTAAATGGTGGGAAATACGAGAAACTCACTTTTAAATGTTCAATTCACAATTTTATTGCTTGAAAATCGACGAAACTTTGGAGAAATCAAATGTTTATTCAGATTTTTTTTTTTAAATATGCAGAGATTTTTTTTATTATTTTATTTAACAGGTTAGGTAACATGAAAAAAAAGCACTACGAATTAATTTATTTTAGTTTTTTTCCGAATGGTGCAAGAGATTTTAGGGAGCGACTTTATGAGAAGAACAAGTTTAATCGAGACGATCAAAACGTTTCCTAACCTCTCTGGGGGGGGGGGGGACGTTCATCTAAACGCTTATATTCTTAAAATAAACTTGCACTGCACTTATTTCATATTGGTACAACTATGTCAGCTTCAGTTCAATATATTCAAATAGTTCATTAAATACGGAAGGTTTTTTTTTTTTTTCAAATTAAATTAAAATTAAAGTGAATTAATTAATCTCCCACCCCTAAAACGTTTAAAAAGACTTTTTACATTATAATAAACCACATTTTAAGTTTGTAACTTGCTCCAAAAAAAATTAATAGTGTCTGTCTGGCACCCTTCATTTATCTGTTTGTACCAAGATAACTCTCAAATACTTTGTCCGATTCGGATGAAATTTTCTATGGCCATTCATACAGCTAAGAAATAACCGACTTACTACTCTTCGTACAAAAGATTCCCCCTTAAGTGAATGAGGTCCACAGTAGACAAAACAACTACCGCGCCTGATCCACGGGATGACCGATTTATTACTTACCGCGGAAAATTGTCTCGTGGTGTGAAAAGCTTGGTGAATCCGCATGTATCATGGATTATAAATTAATACAAGTCGCTCTGTAAATTAATACAAGTCGCCCTGTCTGAAAGTCCTAGTCCAAACTCAAGTTATGTTAATAATAAAAGATAAATTTATACTCAGCAGTTTTTAAATTTGATTTAACCGCAGTCCAATAAAAAGAGATAAATTCATTAAATTTTCTAAAAGGAAAAACGTGACCGGCAAAATACTCATCAAAACAAAAATTGCTTTCCGTTCAATTTGAAATAACGCGCTTTAAAACTCTATTACAAAAAAAACTAGAAAATGAACTTAAGTACAATAAACAAACAATATGTAAAGTAATAATATTATTATAAGTAGTTGACACTTTGAATTATTTGTTAATAAATTTATCTTGAAAAGAAGGCTACAGAACAAGAGAGCTGAGATTCGAAGGAAACTTGGAACAAAAGCGAGCGGCGAGCGTCTTTCCGCCATGCTTGTGTCTTGTGTCTGACAGGTTGCTAAATCAAAAGTCACTATTCAGGGAAGGAGTGTCTGGCAACCCTTTTAAAAAATTAAAACAAAATTTAAAAAACACTCGCTTTTTTACTAGCCATCATGTATCCATTCAAGACTTGGTTGTACATACGCAACAGAGGAATGGCCGTAAAAACGTTTACTAACCTGTTAACCTCTATGTTAAAACTGGTTAAAAAAAAATTCAAAGGTTTGCCAGACACTTCTCCCCGGTTCCAGAACCTTCAGTTGTCAGTACTTATCAGGGTTGCCAATTTCTTGTAAAATTTGGATGCTAGATTTCTTTTAAATTTGAACTTTAAAAATGCTAGATTGCTAGAATACTGAGATTAAAAAAAAAATAGGATTCGACACAAGGCCCGAATAGAACAACTGATTTTCCGAATTGATGCAATAGTTTTAGGGATCAGCGAACTTCGTAAGAAGAACAAGTTTGTTTATTTTATCAATATAAGCGTTAATATGGACGTCCCCTCCCCCCCCCAGAGAGGTTAGGAAACGTTTTGATCGGCCATACCTCGATGATGAAGTTGTTTTTTCGGTAAAAACTCGAAGTTTATCCCTAAAAACTCTTTCACCAATTCGCAAAAGCTGTTGCTCTATTCGGGCCTTGTGTTACGTCCAAATACCACTGAGAGCAACATTTTACTGCACAGCCTATCTCAACGTTGGCTTGATCTGATGATGTTCCTTAAGATGGAATCGAATCTGATGTTCCACATGAGATCGAATCGTTTGACAGAAGCATTGCTGTGTTGCAAAGTAAAGGAAGTAGAGTTGTAGCAAATTTTGTTTGCTAGTGCTGGGAAACATAATGTTGCTCTCAGTGGGATGCCAGCCTTAAAATCATAGCATAATGCCAGTCCCCACATTTGCAGTTGCTTCAGAAGGTCCCGGATTCGATTCACAGGGCGTACCACTCAAACAACTTCCAGATAGAAATCCTAGTGTCTCTGGAAAAACAGAAACAAAATGCCATGGACCACGTTGACTCCTGAAAATGTAGGGATCTAGGTATAAGTTGGTCCTCAGTTGTCAGTTCATTGGTATTCAGTTGAATGACGGAAAAAAATAACCTTTTTAAAATAAAATCGTATCCATCACAGTATTACAGGGATCAACTCAAAGCATTATAGACTGGAAGACGGAGCCTCTGATGTTTATTTGTCTGCCACTGGGCTATATCTCAGAAATTATTAGAGGTAGCCAATAGAATTTTGACAGCTTTTGCATTGGTTTAGAACACATAATATCAAAAAGGAAAACGTAATCAATTTCCTCACGAGAAAAAACGAAAAACATTATGAATGAAAACTTAACTGACCGGTCTCAGAGCTCTATCAGATACGGTAAGAAGTATAGCCAGTTGATTTGATAGAGCTTATGTTTGTAACGTACCTATAGGTTATAAGTATATAGGACGTGTTATTATGGCCTTCGGATGTAGGTATTGCTAAAATGCCAACATCTTCTGCATACTGTTTGCAAACTACTCTGAGCCAAATCTCAAAATGAAAATTTCAGTTCCGTTGACAGATGGCATTCAGGGTCTGACAACGGGCAGGTGTGTTGTGGCAAGTTTTTTTTTTTTTTTAAAAAAAAAAAAAAACAGCAGTACAACCTTGTCCAGCTGTCCGCCCAATGGGTACAGAGAAGCGATCAAAAAGGTTGATCACCGCAAATTATTATAAGGTAGGTACCTAAACCATTGAACACTTTGAAACAGAATGAAAGCATGGGTCCGGCACAGGGCAGGAACATTGTAGCAATTATTTAAAAAAAATCGCTTCTTTATTGACCGTCATGCGTCCATGTTAGAGGTTATACATACGCAATAGAGGCATGACCGTAAAAACGTTCCGTAACCTCTCTAATTTGTTACAACTTGCCACAACACTCCTGCCCGGTGTCAGACCCATGCCATTAATAATTTAGTTCTAAATCTAGCTCCAATTATGCTAAAAAAAATCCATTCTTCTCGAAAGACAATGTTGCCATATTATTGTTTAATAGAGAATCTGCTTGAGAAGAAAAATGGGGACTTCTGACAGATGTCAGTCACAATAACTCTTAAAAAACACAGGGCCCCCAGTACCCCCAAAAACTACACAGCAAATTTTCATCATGTTCTAAACATGTTTTACCAAATTTTGCCAAAAAGTTCACAATTATCTTCATCTCAGAAAGACACAGCAGTACAACCTTGTAGTTTGGATGAGGTTTCAATGTCAGTGAAATCTTATGCACATTACAAGATAGAAACTAATTTTGTTTTTGAAAATGATAAAATTTGATAAAATATTTTTTTCTATAAATGACTACAAAACCAACGAGAACACCTCATAAATTTGATCCACTAGTAATAATCAGCGGTTCTCAACCTTTTTGTTCGCATACCTCCTAAACAGTCAAGATAATTTCTCCGTACCCCCTTCATTAGGGTGGAGTTAAAAACACGAATTGTCGGAATTTCGAAACTTTAGACTAAGCTGCTTTCTACCCATTCTCTTCCACACATTGAACGGACAAGGTTGTACTGCTGTGTCTTTCTGAGATGAAGATAATTGTGAACTTTTTGGCAAAATTTGGTAAAACATGTTTAGAACATGAAGAAAATTTGCCGTGTAGTTTTTGAGGGTACTGGGGGGCCCTGTGTTTTTTAAAAATGTGCGTTTTTTAAAAATGATTTTTACTTTTTTAGGCGGTTTGTTCTAGAAACGTAAAATTTTGATATGTGATGGCTGGTGTTAAGGCTTTTCGATTTTTAAAAATTTGGGGCCCCTCAAAGGAGAAGGGCAGGAGGCCCAATATTTTGTTTTTTGAAAATGATTTTTTAAAATTTGATTAAGATAATTTTTTTTCTATAAATGACTACAACACTAACGTGAACCCCTGATCATCTTGATCCACTAGTTATTCTGTACGTATATAGTGTACAGTACAGAAAACTGGGAGCATGACTTTTTTCCACCTTGTACCCTCGCTCTCGGTTGAGAATTGCTGGACTAATAGGTATACTAATTGTGAACGTTAGTGAACTACACTTTTTACTCTCATATACATCCCGAAATGCACTTGTATGTGTGTATATGTATGTGTATGTATGTATGTTACGCGATACAAGCCAAAATTTTCATCCGACTTTGACGAAATTTGGTATACATGTTTAGGGTATGAGGGAAATTTGCTGTATAGTGTTTGGGGGCCCAATATTGTGTTTTTTGAAAATGATGTTTATCTTTTTAGCGGTTTGTTGCAGAAACGTAAAATTTTGATATGTGATGGCTGGTGTTAAGGGCTTTTCGATTTTGATTAATTTGGGACCTTCCCGCCGGGGGGAGGGCCCCAATTTTTTTTAATTTCTTTTTAAAAAAAATTGATTAAGATATTTTTTTCTATTAATGACTACAATACTACATATATTGATCCACTAGTATTAAACTTATATAGATAGTCCCTTACTTTCATTAACTTTATTGTTGTAGGTATGGTAATTAATTTTGTGCCAACGATCATACACGTTGAATACAACAGTTCCCGTCAGATCACTGAGGTTAAGCAACGTCGGGCGTGGTCAGTACTTGGATGGGTGACCGCTTGGGAACACCACGTATCGTTGGCTCCTTTTTCCGGCCCGGCTCAGGCTGTGGGAGGTCAGTGTGGGTAGCTGGTTTGCAAGTTTCCAACGAATGGCGGGTAAAACCCCCGTCTTGAATGACCAATTGATTAAAAAAAATTGTGGGGAAATTTGATTTGACTTGAGCTGGCAACGTTGCTCAGGGTTTTCTTAAATTTTTAATCAGTATTTTTTTGTTTTATTGATAGAGTTGATAGATAATTACCTGTAATAATAGTATAAGAAGCATCAATGGGTACCTAATAAATTATTATAACTTTTACTTTTAATTTTTGTTTATTTTTTTGTGGAGAACTGTTAAATTTAAGTAAAAATTCTCTATGGGAGTGCTAGTCTATTGATTTTGTATTACTCAGCTGGATATTAAGATAGGTGTTATGTATTTCCTTTAAGACATTTTTTCATTCCTGTGTCGTTTCTGTAGTTGATTTTTGTTTATTTTACTGGTAAGTTGATTTATTTTTAAATTTCTCTGATATTTATTGTTGTTCCAACAAAGATTATCGTCAGGTGTCTGGATTGGGCGTGGGGTGACTCCCACTGCAAGTGTGCATCTTGAAATTATTCTGTTCAAGGTGGAATAAATGTCCATTTCACCCATCATGGAAACTATTCATATTGTTTGTCTCAAGATACTGAATATGAGGAACCATTATGGATATATGAAAATTCCAGCAACCTGGCATATGTTTCTTGGATCATTATAAATTTCATATAGATGAACTAAGATTATGTTTAGGTAAATAATTATAAGATGTTAAAGCTTATGCTTAGATAAATAATTATATGGAACTATACAGATAGTTACCACGTTTGTTAAGCTGTGTAGAACACAAAGGGCTCCATGGATAACCATGATACAGTAATACACACACGTTTCCGTGTCTCCATTTTACTAAAGAGCAGCGACAACAGCCGAAATAGGCCAAGCCCAATTAAATTAATAACTTAGAAAAAGCAGCGACAACAACCGAAGTCTTCCAAAAATAAATGAAATGTATATTTTTCTTACTATAAATGAAATAGTTAATGTTCAATATAGAGATAATAAGGAAGATAAAGTCTAGTATGGTTTTCGGTATCATTTATTTACCAAGAAAATGTGAAAGTGAGTAATTTGGGGTTATGACACCTGTATAAATGAAAACAATATGATTTTTATCTCTAAGCTACGTTTGATAACTATATTTTTATCCTCAAAATATCTCCGGTGACAAATAATTTATGTTTGTCTGTTGAAACAGGACTAGAAACTTGTTTTGCAATACTATGAATCTGCAGTGCTATCATCCAATTAAATTATTTAGGCATTGTAATTTCAACTCTCGTCACATAGCTGCTTCTATTGGAAAATCAAATCATTCGAGTGAACATTATAGATACACAAGTGATAAACATACATATGCCAGACCTGATTGGAGCAAAGCTGTTTCTGATGCGGAAAAAATAGTTGGTTATCCAACATCTTTTTTGAGTTTAAGATGGTTATTGAGCGATGAAATTGCTAATGTGGCCCTTCATTTACGAAAACTTGTAGGTTCAAATCATCCTCTACTCAAAACAGCTAAACATTTGTTATACAATAACAGTAATAATATGCAAGCTTATGGGTTAATTGTATTATTGATATCAAAGACTGTTGGATATAATACAAATATTGATGTGTTGAATCAAGATACATCCGCTGGGGTTTTACATAGTCAAAGAGCGTTGGCTGAAGTAACAGAAATGATACGTACAAGTCATCTCATACATAAAGGATTAATAAACATATATCCTGGACTCTACAAAGAAAATGACACGCTCAATGATATGACGTTTGGAAATAAAATTGCTTTACTAAGTGGTGATTATTTACTTAGTAATTCATGCGCAGAATTAGCAGCTCTTAAAAATCAATATTTAGTTGAATTAATGAGTAGTGCTGTTAGAGATTTGGCTGAAGCTGAATTTTTTGGTAGACAAGATAGCCAAAATAATCCTTTACCACCAAAATATTTAGGTCACTATCTTGATGGTCCAAACCAAATAAAACCGAACAGTTCTAACCAACCAAATATAACTGAAGATGGTGTAGATCATCATAGAAACAATCTGAATAAAAACAGCGATAAAAATTGGAATTATCTTTACAATGATAAACAAGAATCAAATGTAAACAAGAATGAAATTAAAAAATTAATCGATGAAATAGTAATCAGTAAAAATTTAAATCTATCAAAATTTAAAATAAAAAATAATGATGCAATTGAATATTTATTTTCTAGAAGTAAATCAATCGAAGACTGGACTTACAGAAATATTCTACTGGGGGCTAACTTACTTGGAAAAGCATGTCAAGGCACAATCTTATTAGCGGATCAAAATAAAGTTATACAAAAGCAAGGATATGATTTTGGTTTACATTTAGCATTGAGTTGGCAAGCTTTCGTGGAACTAGAGCAATATCATACTTTATCAGTATCATCATCGATGGAGTCATCAGCCAACGAATATTTTAATTTGACATCAGCCCCCATCCTGTTTCACTTGGAATATTCAAAAGCATCATTACGTCAAGCTGCTTATGAAGAAATAGAAAAGGGTGTTGACAACGTTCAAAATATAGCTCATAATAAAATAATTCAGTTGATAGCACAGGGACCGGGAGTACAATTAACCAAATTATTACAAAATTATCATTCTATTAAAGCATTAAATATTTTAGATAAATTTAAAAAAAGTGAAGCCAGAAATGCACTTGTTAATATTGTTAAAGTCATGGGAAATATATGATTACCTTTGAATCTAATTTAGCACAAAAAACTGGTCCTGAAATTAGTTTATTTTGTAAGTTTTGCAATTTGAAAATAAACTCTGCCAAATTTAGCATATGGTTTTATTGTTTTACTTATTCCCATGTTGACTGTGGCTTATTAATATTTCTGTATTTTCATCAAATCTATTCCTTTGTATGTGATTGAGATTCAAGTAGCATTAGAAAATGGCAAAAGTGCCACATTTTTTTAAATTCGAATTTGTATTCTGCGTAGCTTGAAATGTAAAAGATCAAAATTCCAGATGTTGTCTTGGTGAAGCTATGATTTGTGTTCATATGCGCTAATGCCTTGGTCTTATAAAGGTTACCTGATATCACCTCACATGGGATCAGTCATTTTATTTGCGACCGAATAATATTGGATCCCTTAAAAATATTCTTATTAGGTGGTCTCATTCTATTTGATGCTAAGCAAACACACACTTTTTTTTAAAAATTTATGTGTGGTTAGACTATGCCTCTCAAACTCTTGTGTGTGTATGTTGCAGACTCTATTTGAGCAAGTATCCTCCTTGCATCTATAGTCTCTAATATCCAGAAAGGTAGCTCCATTTTTCCATTTAGTCCAAAGTTTCAAAACTAGGAACATTGTGAGTTTGTGATGGGAGATTTGTATCTTCCAGGTGACAGTATTGGTTATACAAGTTAGATGACGTTATTTTTGGTAATCGAAGCTTTTTAGAATTGGTTCCATTCCATCCGCCAAACTCTGATGGATTACATTACTAACAGCCCCATGTGTGAAAAGCTAAAGAAAAAATTTGATACTGTGCATTTATGGTTTCTGAGATTGTCTTTGAAATAGGGTTGTCTGGTGGCATGTTAGAGCAAGCCATTCTAAGGACAGAAGCTTTGGCTGATAAACTATCTACAGCATACATGCAAACAAAATTAAACAATTCGGACAAATTAATTGAATGGAAGAGTTGATATTCGTGAGGGTTATAAAAGCCATGCACCCAAGTCTCAATTGTTTTTTTCTGCTTAGAAAGTGACCTGCTTCATCAGCTTCTTGGTCAAGATTTCAAGCCTGAAATGTAGTAGCTCAGTTTCCACGCAAGTAAGGAGTTATAATAAAAATGACGTGAGAAGCAGTTTCCTCATCCTACCCAAAATTTGGCCCAGATGGAAGCCCATAGTGGGCAGGTTTTTTTTTCAGACAACAATGCCCATACCTAGATTTTATTTTGTGAAAGTATTTTTCTACCACGATAACTCTCGAACGCCTTCTCCGATTTGATGAAATTCGGTATACACATCTTTACTTATAAAGCGCAAATCCCAGTTGGTATACTGAACGATTGACTGACTGAATGGTGTACTCATTGACTGACTCATCTAAATCAACAAAAAAAATAATAATAATTACCAAAATCTCCAGGAAAAATATATGTTATGGCAGATTTTCCGATATTTAGAAATGAAATATAAAACTAAAGTGAATTATTTTGGTCAGCTATCATTATATTGAATTATGAACGAAATAAAGGTCTTGTTTTTTTAATACTACACTTTTTCTTTATATCATGATAACTCTCGAACGACTTTTCAGCCGAGTTATAGGGTGAAGAAGTTCATATTGGTAGATCTTTCTACGTCGCTTCTTATTTCTATAATTTTATCGTAATCAGACGATTTCCACAATTTATGATAAGAAAAAAAATTGTGTTCGAGTTTTCAAAAAGTTTTTACTGAAAAATGATGAGAAAAAATATAATTTTTCTATGTTAAATCAAATTAATTGGAAAACAGGAAAAAATTGACAATTTTTCCCCAATTTTGGCGCCATACTACGTGCCAGGACGACCCGTGGAGTAACTCTACGGCCATAGACCATCAACCTCGGCGAAGTCAGTCTTCGACCTCCAAACCGAACTTCAAGCCCACACTCGAGTTTTTAATCAAGGAGCAGCATCTTCCAGCCACACTTCCCCTTCTTCTATTATTAATGGCTGGTATTGAATACAACCTTGTACCTGAAATCTGGTTATGTGCAGTGTGCCAAAAATCCACCATAACAACATATCAGTTCAATGTAATAAATGTGAACACTGGTGTGATTTAAGAAAATGCTCAGGAATTCCTGGCTATAGAGAATGGAACGTCTTTTATTGGTCCCTGCTGTCATCAATCACTTGATTCAGCACAACAAAACCCTCAAACTCAAATTCCTCCTCTCAAACTACTTCAATTCAGCAATAATGGTGTTTTCAACAAGACAGACGAAATTAATCAGTTATATGACCCGCAATGAGATTAGGATAGGTTATAGCTGCTTTCCAAGAAACCAAACTCAGTTGCAGCTCTTAATTATCAACACAAGGTGATTACACCATAATCAGGAAAGACAGAACTGACGCAAGAGGTGTGGGGTTTAGCGTTTATAATTCACAGCACCGACAATTACAAAATCTCTTATCTTGCTGACACCATCTCAAGAAGGGTATATCACCATTATCTGTTAATACTGAGATTAACATCGTACATTTATATCCCTCCAACAAGCAGCTGTTCCAGTGGAGATAGAGCCAATATCACACATCTTCTTGAACTCGAGAATTATCTTTGGCACTTAAATTTACCACCCGACGCAAGAGGAGACGATCTTGCTTAGCAAATCGATGATTCTAACTTTGGAGTGCTGGATGATGAAACTCCAACCAGAGTTTGCAAGATCCATATTTTCACCGATTTCATATTGGCAAGCACAACACTCCTCCGAGCCAGACGTAATACAAGACGTAAGTCTGGGCTCTGACCATTTACCCAGTTTCGAACTGCCAGCAAAATTGAATTTGAAAATAAAACGTACACTAACTATACGAAAGCAAACTGGGAAGCATTCGAGGTGTATATTGAGAGGTGCTTGACGAAGTACCAGCACCCAATAACGCAATAACCTCCGAATTTTTTTTTAGACATACACTCAATAAAGCATGTAAGCTTCATATACCAAGAGGCAGGATTCCACATGTGTTGTCTAATTTTCCTACTGTAGCAGCGAAAATTGCTGGCGAGAGAGACATAATCCGGAGAAATAATCTTGGAGATCCTAGAATAAAAGAACTAAACAAAAGCATTAGTAAACTTGTCTATCAACATAAAAGAACAAAAGGCTTAAACACTTACATTAGGGCAATTTTTATAAAGGCCTAAAGAAAACAACTAGAGGTCTTCTCAAGAATGAAAAAGTACAGAAGAATAAGTAATGCGATCCACACTTTGATCCACCAATATCCGACTCGAAGAAATGTCCAAAATTATTTAATCGTCATTTCACAATTCATCCTGACAAACAAAATAAAACTGTTCGAGGAGGTAGGTGTAAATTTCGTAATTACTCGACATCAATAAATCGCAAGTAGACATTCCAAGTCTCACGCCCTTAAATGTCTTGGAAGCAATAAAAAAGACCAGTTCATCAAAAGCTATGGGTCGTGATGGTATACTAGCTATTCATCAACATGGCTTTCGTGCAAAACACAGCACCGGAATTTTACCAATTAAGACATACAATCCACATCTTGTCAAACTTGGCATAACCCAGATCCATACCAAAACCGTCAACAACACCATATCTAAATACAAGAAAAATAGGGTCCTTCAATGCCAGTCACGGCCAATCGCAGAAGAAGAAAAAGAGTTTCCCAGACTCCCCATCACCTACCTTCATCGTCTGGGCCCCTGCATTGAAGACGAGTCTAAGAAATCTTCTGGAGCTCCACACGAAACTCTCCTTCTGTTTAGCTGCCCATCAGACCCTATCACACTGACTCCACTTACAAGTCAAGTGGAGGAGGCCCAAAGTTATGACAACGTTTCTCAAACTTGAGACAGGGGAGAAGTTTGGAATGAGGAGGAGATGTATCGCCGCTACAACAAAAACAAATCACCACCATCAAAAACTTAGAATCTAGAATTTAGTGTCCATCCACTTTTTCACCAGTCACTCAGAACCCACCATATGTCGTAGACAGTTATTGCAAAATGACCTTCTCCACCCTGTAACTCGGCTTTGCTTCGTCCGATCACTTACGAATCTCGCAAAATATGTTTCATTTGAGCTTAGCTACGCATCTTATTCAGATGTCTTATTCATAACTAAATACACTACAACAAAATCACATTGATTCATTTCTGTGTGAAAGAACTACAAACCAAGAAATACATTTTCGCAGTTATAACAGCTAATAAGTATGTCAATCATTTATATAATGCTAATAAGTATGTTCATTTTTTTTACAAAAAATATTTTTCACCCATGGATTTCGCTTAAGTTCAACAGCAAGGGCAAGCCAACGATTTACCACGTTTGGATACTCTAGTTACCATCAGATCATTTAAGTTAAGCAACGTTGGGCGTATTCGGATGGGAGTTCGCCGGGGACATTACCTATCTTCGGCTTCATCGGTGTGCATTCAGCCCCATGAGAATAACTGAGTAAATTATCTTGATTACAGTGAAGCGGCACTGGAGGCTGTACCTTATAGTAAACCTAACTGTAGGGATAGCTTGCCAGAGCTGCTCTTAAAATAAATCAGTGGGGGGTTTTAAAAGGGAAAAGGCACCTCTGTTAGTCTCCGGTCGACAAACCATCTCTTAGAAACATGTCACTAGCACTCAGGATATATTTTGAACAACTGCGTGGAAAAAGACAGACTAACCATCAAACAAGCTTTATAATACAGTACTTCTTGGATATAGCGATTGTTATTTCACTGATTTGCTTTATCCGTTAACAACATTTTCAACCCGGTTATAATATTGATCTCACTAATAACGTCCTATTCGGCTATATTAGACACCTCACTTATAACGTCCCATTCTGTTATAATAGAGATCTCACTTATAACGTCCCATTCTGTTATAATAGAGACCTCACTTATAACGTATTTTCCGGTTATAATAGAGACCTCACTTATAACATCTCATTCGCTTATAACGACGAAGTTTTGAGGAAAAAAAAAATCCTCAAAACTTGGGTTGAAATTAATTCAAGAAAAGTAATTTCAATATAAAAAAAAATTGAAATTTAAAATTTGAGAATAGACTTAAAAATTGGTTAGGAATGTCCCCACCTTTTGTTAGTAATAATTAATGGGTGATTTTTTATTTACGTCTGACTTGAAATATTTAGTAAAAATGGGACTGGTGACTTTGTTTTTTTTTTTAAAAAAAAAAAAAAAAAGGCTACCATCTATTCAGGAGGTAAAAATATGTTTTTTGTTTTCTCTCTCTCCCTCTATGCCCGCAAATGCTTCCTAACAGAGGAATAAAACGGATCATGAAATAAAACACTCCCTTTTTGACTATTTAAGAAGGCAAATAATTTTTATTCCCAAAGTTAAACTTATGATGAAAATTATTCTCAGTGAAAATGGCTGATTCTTAATTTTTTTTTTTTTTTTTTTAAAAAAAAAGTTATGCCCCGGAAGCGCTTTCGCNTTTTTTCAGATCTTGTCAATATTACGATGAATAATCCCGGACCTTCCTGTAGTAAAAAGAACACAAACATTGAATCAACTAATAAAATGTATCCCCCCAGAGATGATACTCGTGAAAGAAATGAATCAACAGATACTGAAAATGAAGTACATAACCGAACAAGTGAAGACGTTAAGATTACATTGAACACAAAAATCAATCGATTAAATAATATATTTGAAAATATAGTTAGAAATATAAAAATCATTAATATACATAATCGGACACATGAGAACGTACTTGCCTTAGACGAAGACTTTTTATTAATTTATGATCAATTTTTAGATCAGTCAAATAATTTAAATAATACTATTAATTGTTTATATGATGATTATCCATTATATAAAAAATATATGAAAATAATTATTTTAAAATTATATATATTTAATATTAATAGTTTTGAATTGAGTAAAGGATTTAATAATAGCAGAAAATTTAAAAATTATACAGTAATTAAAAATTTACATTTATCTAAAAGTAACATTAATCTTTTAAAGATTATTAATCATGTAAATAATATAAAAGAAAAATCTTATCTTTTAGGTGATAACAAATTTATTTTACAGGAAGATTCAGAAACTATTTTTGAAGAAGAAGATATTATATCTAAACGAATCGTTAAAAATAAACAAAATATAGAAGAAATTACCGAAAAAATGAATAATAGTATCCAAGACATAGATGAACAAAATATTACAAGAACACCAAATATAAAAAATGATACTATTACACAAAACATAAATGATGAACAAAATAGAACGGAATTCAATGATAGTAGTAGCATTATCAATAGTGAAACTAAATACGGAATTATCAATAATACTTTAAATACGAATAATTTATTGGATAACGAAAAGATTAATCTGATTGGAATTACTTCAATCATGAATGATGAAGAATGTAGAACAAAACATGTCCAACATGAAGTAAGAACAAAACGGAATGAGTTAACTGATAATGCAGGTACAGAACTTATTGCTAATTCAAATGAACAAGAGCCTGAATGTAGTGACAAGTATAATAAAAGAAAAACCAATGAACTGTTGGAAATAAGTAGTAATAAAAAAATAAAATCTACTTTAAATAATGATTTCAGTAATTTTAAAAGTTTGCTAAATCAGATTAATAGTGATATTTTACAATTAATGGGAACTGTGAATGAAATAAATCTCTATTTACATCCTATTCAGAACAGTCTGAAGTATTCTGTTGAAGATGAAGTTGCAGAGAGAAATCTAAGACGTAAATTAATAAAAGAAAAAACGATTAAAAAATGGCAAATGCAACAAATAAGGCGGTCTATATTTGATAATGTTTCAAATACTTTACTGGAAGAACAGAATAATTTGAGGAATCATGAGTATCTATTGTTTAATGCTGCAGTATTAAGTGCAATAAGTAATCATGGATTGCATAATATATTACCAGATGAAGAAACGGAAGAAAATGATTCTAATGGTAGCTCAAGAGAAGAAAATGACAATTTAATTGATAGAATTGTATGTTGTGAAAATGATAATGTATCTGCACTTGATGGTACATCTCACCTAGGAGATGGACATGTTCATCCTACCAACGAAATGGATGTAACTCAACTTGAAACTATTCGACATGCTGATAATGGAGAAACTCTTCAACACCTAAGTAATGATGAGGATGATTTTCTGACACAAGCAGTGGCTGTTGCTATTTTAAACAAAGGATTAAGTACATGAACTCGGAATAAAATCATTTTGAAAAATGTTTTCGGGTTCTTGGTTAAAAAAAGAAAGAAAAAAAAAAGTCCATTATTTTTGGCTCAGTTAAATCAATTTTGTTAATTGTTTGCTGACTGTATACAAGATTTAACAAATCAAATTTATTGGGCTTGATCCTGAGATTAGCTTAGGATGGGTTCACCCTGATTTAGTCTCTCGATTCAGGATGTCAAAATGAGACTTTTACTATCGCTAAGCATATGCCCGTAAATTCTTACGGAGATATGGAATAAAAAGTTAAAATAAAGTATACTCAGAGATTCAAAATCATGATATTAGCGTTCCAGCTGCTTAATTGCTGTTGTAGACCAAATAGTTTAGAACCGGCCATCTCGAGGACGTTATAATGTGTATCCTGAGTTGGGTTACACAAGTTCAACTTGCTGGCCGAATATAGGTACCGAATCATATTATAAAGAAAGAGATTATATCCGAATATAAACAATGGTTCCAAAAACGACTTTTTGACCAACTAATGGAGAGAAGAGTTAAAAATAGTAAAAGTTGAATTGGTTAAAAGATTATTACTTTTTCCTTATCTCAACTGGTTCAAGTTAAAAGATTATCACTTTTTCTTTATCTCAACTGGTTCAAGTTAAAAGATTATCACTTTTTCCCTATCTCAATTGGTTCAAGTTAAAAGATTATCACTTTTTTCCATATCTCAACTGGTTCAAGGTAAAAGATTGTCACTTTTTCCATATCTCAACTGGTTCAAGTTAAAAGATTGTCACTATTTCCATATCTCAACTGGTTCAAGTTAAAAGATTGTCACTTTTTCCTTATCTCCGGTTTAAAGCATCTACGAGCGTATGGTTGGATAGAAAAAATTTTAATCCGAACTCCTGAATCGATGATGAGCTGTTGTAAAAACCCGATACACCCTGTACAAATATTCTCGAAAAGTGCTCCCCTCCTTTTTGGACGCTGTGTTTTGGAGGTGTTCAATTGATTTTTGTTTGAACTACTAACTGGAGCTAACTAAACGGAATTTATTTCGGTTCACACTAATCTTAAGATAATAAACAGCTCCCAGGGAGCGGAATCACTTTTTAACATGTTTCTATTGCTCGTAATTTGAGGCAACCTTTGTATGTAGATGCCTTTTACTTAGCCTGACACCGAAAAACGTCAAACTAAATAAATTTACAAGAAATGAGAATGATGAAATAAAGTTGAATTTATGTTCCACATTTATAAGTTGGTGCTTGAGAATTTCAATTTCCAAATGCGCCTATCGTATAATATGTTGAAAGTATAGAACATAAAGCCATGTGTTTTTTCATAATTTCCATTTCTTGTAATCATGCGCGGATATAGAGGAGGGTACGGGGGGGCACGTGCCCCCCAGTTTTTTTAAGCGGGCGATGTTTCTCAAATTTCATTATACCTATTCACGTAATTTTTTTTAAAAAAAAATCAAATGAATGGTGATCCGCTGTGTCTTTTATCCCATTGAGAGGGGGGGGGGCTTAAATAATTCCCAATCCTGATACTAAATAGAAATACGTAGGTAAATAAAAAATTGTCAAAAATTCTGTCATCCGTCATGGCACTTTTTTTTCGTCATCACGCTTATAAAATCGCGTATCACCCTTATTAAAGTATTTGTGGTAAGCTCTACAGTTTTTAACAAATTAGGTATCGTACCTCGATAAACATTGCATTAAAAAGTACTGCCCAGGACTCGAACCCCCAGTCCCTGGGTTACGAGTCCCTACCCCTCCCCCTCCAAATTTTCTATTAAGTATATTGTGCGATTGTGCCCACCCAAAACAATAGGGCTATATCCGCGCATGCTTGTAATTGATAGTTCTATCAAGTGTCCTAAAAGTTTTCTTACTTTCAAATACTTACAGTTACTAGGCAGCGCTAGTCATCCGTAAAAGTTGCTCAGCATCAAGTGGCAAAAATTACACTTTGGTGAATGATTCTACGTATCCTTGAGACGTAGGCTTAGAGTAAGTAAATATGTAGTAATCTGCTACAATAGGTTGCCAAATATGTTGCTAATTATATTTGGCGTAATTTATTTGTTTAACGATTGATTTAAACAACGCTACCGGCTACTCTATACACAATGTACGAGTACGTAGTTAAAACAAAAACTTTTTTTTTTAAAAGTATTTTTTGGTGTGTTTTCTGAAGAAACAAAAAATTTTTAACCCAGATTGATGTTCTAAGGGTGCTCTCAGACAGCCTCATACTCTCTTATCCCATTACTTACTTACTGCTTTCCGGTGCACACTACTTCTATTAAAAGTCTGTGTAATCCATGATGATCACCTCTTAAAACATATTAATAATAATTACACGATGATGATTTTTCCGTTTACCATATTGATTTTCTGTTAAAATTGATCGCATGTAGTTTGTTAAAATTATTATGATTTTTGTTTAAATAATTGTTCCCAAAAATAAATTGTCTATTATAATTAAAATAAAGGGTACGGAAAATCTTTCTAAACTTTATCTTTCTTTATTCTAGAAATTTGGCAGGCGCCGGATGATGTCGCAAGTATTTGATGAAAATATTATATCATTTAGCAGTGGCAGCCCTCGGCTGTTATCACAGCTCTTAAAATATTTTTGAAAATGGATTTGACAGCCTTCGGCTGTTTACACAGCTTTCTAATGAAAATATTTTAAGGGCCGCCCATTGGAGATCTTCAATGTTACGGTTTTGCTGGAATTATGGCCTTAAGGAATATTGTGCCCAAATATATATATATAATATTTGAATTACCTTTGATAACCTTCGGTTGTTGTCACAGCTATCTAGTGAAAATTTTATATGCATTAGACATTAGATTGAGCAGCCCTCGGCTGTTGTCACAGCTCTCTAGTAAAATTATTATATGAATAAGATTTGGCAGCCTTCGACTGTTGTCGCAGCTCTAATGTGAAAAAAAAAATATATTTGAATTAACTTCGATTTACACACATTTTTTCTAGACCCGATGTTTGGTATCTAGACGTCATAATTCGTCCAGAATAGCAAAAAAACGACATCGAAATTTTGCACCAATAGAATACTTCACTTAGGTACCTAATATACTTCGTATATGGGAAGGGAAAGTAAAAAGCGATAACTGATAAAATACTTATTTCGGATATGAAAAATCAACAAAACATTGAGGTTCGCAAGTAAGTGTTATCCAAAAAACAAATTAATTTGTTTTTTAGAATGTGATAAGTAGCATGCTTTATTATAAGTCAAGCAACAATTTTCCAATCTACGGATTCCTTTAAGATTTTATGAATTTGTTTTTTCTTTGTCTATAAAAAAATTGTGTGTTATGCTATTAGTAGTGGCTGTCTAATGGCACCCTTGAGAACCTTCTCTTAAGATGCCATTATTTCAGAATATTTTGATAAGGGTAAAAAAATAACCATCAATTTTATTAAACAATGTATTATTACATTTTATCTATACTTATAAATAAAAACGCAAAGCCCAGTTGATATGCTGACTGACGTGCTGACTGACTGATAATCAACGTAGCTCCACGATGGCTAAACGTAGAGAGTTGAAACTTGGCACACAGGTTCCTTTTAGTATGTAGGTGCGTAATAAAGTAAAAAATTTAAAGTTTATAAATATAAATTTAAATATACCTCTGTCCACACTAAGAGAACTGTGAAAACCGTTCTCTTGTATTTTTGTGGACATTGAGGCCATCATAATCTTAATAATATGTAATGAATAATAATAAAAATAATTTAATAATATGTAATGAATAATAATAATAACAATTTAATACTAATAAATTTTAAATTGTTAAAATTTACATTTAGAAAATTTTCTCTGCCTAATAGTCCATGAGTGTTTTTCTTATTGAGAAAATAAAGGAGTAATATCTGAGTGGTCACCACACAGATTTAAATCACCGTGGACCACTCAGACGAAGACACGAAGCTAACAAAAAGACTAGAATGGAGAAAATCTCAAGACATCAAACGAAGAACTGGTATCCAGGTGATGTAGACTTAAAATGAACATGGTTTGTTCTCGGTCATATTGGGTCTTAAAACTATTACCATGGGGAATCATGTGAAAGTCAACATAATAATAACAATGGTAAAATAGTATTACATAATATTAAATAAATAATAATGATAAATAAAGGAGAAAAAAATATTCATAGCAATGGTAATAATTTTACATACCCACCCGTAAAATCGCAAGTCTGGTCCGATCCAACATGAGGGGGGGGATTGAAGTTAATATCCTCCAACAAATATCTATAGGTACCTATGAATTCATGTAAATTGTTTTAAGTAATTTGTTCTGCGTAAGTGAAACAGTGAGAAGCTATTTTGACGTATATATTCACTGACCGTGCAAAAGGTTTGATAATTGTATACACAAAAAAAATTTAATATAATTTTTTGATTCGAGCACAGGGTGGGGTCTGACCCCCCCCCCCTCCCGATTATATACCTAAATACGTATATACCTACCTAAAGAAAATGTGTTAAAAAAAACGGGTAAGTCCTAACCGGGCCTACACGGTCCAATATGTGAAAGTGGGGATTTGGACTCTGGAGACCTCAAAACGTGTTTTGGCATTGAAATCTCGACTTCGAAAATTTCAGCCCATTTTTTCCCATGCATGGAAAGACGCGTCATGTTAACACCAGATGTTTACATTTCAAAACACAAAAAGCTTGCCCATGCCTCTGCGAACTTAGTCGGATGAGGCAAGTACAGGGTGGGCCAAAAGTCACCATGGGGTATAAAAATTTAATAACTTTTTCGTTTATATATACCTATATATATATTTTTTTAAATTATACAAATAACACCTGGAGAATAATTAATGTAGAGATTCACAACTGAACAAAGAACCAGAATAATAGATTTTTATTATTTTAATCAGCAATCAATTATCTTTTAAGATAAATTTTTAATGAGCGAATAATTTCCAGAAATTCGGAAATTAATTGGCCAGCGCGTTCGCCAGATTTGTCAGCACTCGATTATTTTCTTTGGGGTTATTTGACGGAGCGAGTATATGTATTGTGGACAAGCCCGAGACAATCCTTGAACTCAAGGCCTCAAAGAAGTTATGAAAAATTTTAAAACGTTCTCATCATTGCGAAACTGAAAACGGAAGTCATTTAAGTGACATTATTTTCCATAATTAGTGTAAAAAAAATCCATTTCGTATATTTTATAATCTGAAGAAAAAAAAATATATAAACGAAAAAGCCCACCCTGTATACAGAATACAGATTTTAGCCCACCCTGTATACAGAATACAGATGTTATAAGAGGTCAGGCTGAAAATTTTCTTCTGCTATTGATTTAGTATTGCGCCGTATATTTGGTTTGATTTTATTTTTCCCATTTTGTATGATTGTTACCCCCTCCCCTCTTTATTAGTCCCCCCTATGTTAATGATTATACTTATGATGGTGATCGTCATTGAATATGTGCCGACGTCGTTATTGAAGATGCTTTCATTACATGGATAAGAGACAAATAGAGAGGGGGGACCTTGTGCTCTGCTGCTCCGTATTATATAGATACTAGCGGGATACGCTACCTTTGCTATATGCGAATAATACCATACCATAAGCGTGCAAAATTTCGTGCGATTTCGTGCTATAGTTCGTAAGTTATAAGCGAACAAACAAACAGACATTTACTTTTATTTTTATAGATTATCTAATGCCCGCCTCTTCTGATCCGACGAGGGTAATATTCTCGGAGTTTGTTTTCATATACAAGTGGCGCATTATGTTCTTCTTGTTCTTTCTTGACAGTCATGTCTATAAGTTTAAACTCCATTTTGTGGAGAATCAATTTCCTGAAATTGTCAGCGTTCATTATTTTCTGCAATCTTTGTAATTTGCCAATCAGATCTTGGGGCTTCATTCCTAATTGACTGCAAAGTGTTTCGGGAATGAGCGTATCCTGAAATACACAAAAATCTTATACATGAAGTAGAATATACAGCGTGTCTTAGAAATACCGGTCACCCGGGGGGAGGGATAACTTTTGAACGGCTTAATATGTTTGAATTTTGAAAAGTTGAAGGAGAAGGCAATCAAATAGTTATGGTAAGATGCAGGTTCGACCGCCCCCGAAAGTGACTTATTGACAAAAAGTTCAAATAAAATGAGGACTATGTATCATTTTTTCAATAATGAACCTTTATTAGAATCGTCACGAAAAAAATCCCCCCTCCCCTCAAAATTTGATATTTTACGTTTCAAGGTACGTGGAATCCAAAAATCGAATAAAAAAATCGGTTTGTCCGCCGTACGCCGAGATGGGCACTTTTTTCACATAGCGCTGACCGATTTGGATGAAATTTGGTATATGATCTGGTCTCTAATTGTGCCCCGAAACTTTTGGGTGCAATCGAATACAACTTTGGCGGTTTTTATCGCTTTTTAGCTTTTTTGAAAAAATAATTAGGAGGGGGTAGAGTAGTCTAAAGTTTGATCTTGTTACACCCTGTATAATGACCCTTGTTTTAGTTTTCACGTAAAAGTTCGTTTTTTGTACTCCAAAAAACGTTTCTCACCTACTAATGTCATCAAAAGTGTACATTTTTTGTCCTAAATTACCACCTTACTTCACATTTTCTACTCGAAAAGTGCCCTTTTATGAACGGCCTATTTTTAACTTAGAACTTGATAGGACATTTATTATGTTCACTTGATGATTATGGGCACTTTAGGGATACCAGGTGCCTCATGGTGAGCATGTTATAGTAGATTTGTCATGGAACTTGAAAGGACATTTATTATGTTCATTTGATGATTATGGGCACTTTAGGGATACCAGGTGCCTCATGGTGAGCATGTTATGGTAGATTTGTCATGGAACTTGATAGGACATTTATTATGTTCATTTGATGATTATGGGCCCTTTAGGGATACCAGGTGCCTCATGATGAGCATGTTATGGTAGATTTGTCATGGAACTTGATAGGACATTTATTATGTTCATTTGATGACAATGGGCCCTTTAGAGACACCATGTGCCTCATGGTGACCATTTTTTATAGTTTCGATGCATCATACTATACAAACCTGTATTTCAGCATTTGCACTCTGAAGGCAATTGAAATTGACTTCTTCGGTGCCCACGGTGTAGTTTTTATAGGTTTTGATTATATTAAATTTTGTAATATCATTATAATATCCGACGGGAATGGCTACAAATACTCCAAACTCTCCTCTACCAAATTTATCTCGTTTTGTAATTGTTTTGTACGGTGAGAGGAGTTCATATTTTTCTACATTTTCATCGAATGAACAGTACGGTTTGCCTGTGTAAATAATTGGGTTCTCAATTTCTATGTTCTTATATGTGTCAGATTTTCTCTCCGATCTAACGTCACGTGAACCAATATAGTCTTCATTGTTTCTGACCACATTGAAAATTAAATCACGCGTGGCACATGTCCAGCCTGAAATTTTTTTTTAAAAAAAAATCTATAAAAAAATAAGAAAGTATTTTAATTGTCTGAAATTGTCGATGTCAATGCCAAAAAAACATTTTTGGCAGAGCCCTAATTTTGAGTATCAGACGTGTTATTTGTGAACAATTTATCTTGTGAGCGTTAGAATGAGTCCAGTGTGTCCTACATAATTAACATACCAAATTTTAAATCTCTGTAGTACCTGCCGTTCCCCTTTTAGGCAGGATTCCTCAGAAATTGCTAAAAAAAAAAAAAAAATAATGATAAATCAAAAGTGTCTTTGCGTCTTTCATACATAAAATTGATGAAGCAGCAGGTATATACCAAATTTAAAGCTTTTAGCTCTTACCGAAATTCTTTTCGTGCAGGATTCGTAAAACCGCCAAAATGGAATATATTTTATTGAATCCATTATAATTGTCGTCTCGTATTCCATGCATAAAATTGATATAATTTGGCACCAGGCCTTTTAGATTTCAGAATAGGTATGAAGAAAAAAAAAAAAAAAAAAAAAAAAAAAAAAAAANAAAAAAAAAAAAAAAACGCGGCCAAAATTCGCAAACGGTTTCATATCTTTACCTAGAGCTTTAAAGAACTAGAAAAAAATCAAGACCGTCAAACGTAAAAGTGGGTGACCGGTCATTGTGGGACACGCTGTAGGTATGTATGTCCTTTATCCCCCCCCCTAAAAAAAAACTTCGTGTGCAAAAAAAAAAAAAAAAAAAAAAANAAAAAAAAAAAAAAAAAAAAAAAAAAAAAAAAAAAAAAAAAACGCCAAGGAAATGTTCTTAACAAACAAACATTAAATCCATGTGATTCGTCTCTCCCCAAAAAAGTCTCTTGATATTTGTAGACACAAAGGAAGTGATATCATATAAGTGCCAAGTTTATATCACCTCTATACAATTTCCCCACAAAGGAAGTGATATCATATAAGCGCCAAGTTCTTGTCAATTGAAAATTATTTACCTCCAAGGATATGCGAGAGCTACAAACAAAAACTACAATCAATTTTTTGACCCCGGCACTTTTCGTACATGACCTAAAAAACACCAGGTTTGTTGGGTGGAACATGTTGGGAGTAGTATTGGGTTAGTTTAAAAAAAAAAAATCGTATTGAAGCCTGCTAAGTTTAGGGCGGGTGCAACCCAGCCTAAACTTGCGCAGACTTAATTTTTTTGGAACCTAACCCAATACTACTCCCAACATGTTCTACGCAGCTTAACAACCCATTACTACTCCCCATATACTACATAGGTTAACAAACGTGTAGGTAATATGTAATCTATGTGTGGCATACTCTGATCGCGTTTAAACGGTTATACCTCGGTGATATGATTATGATTACTAATGTAAAAGTCAGATAAAAATAAAAACACGCCCTGAGGGCCATTCGCTTCCTGCGTGTATGTGGGCAGACAAACATAATTGCTTATGGGGTAAAATCAAAATAAAATCTATTGGTGATGGTGAGGTATGAATCAGAATTTGGACATTACCTCGGAAGTTACCTACAGGAAATTGGAAATGAGAATGTACCTGCTTTTGATTTCATACCGGCACTCTTCCTACTATCGAGAACCCCGTGCAGAAAGCTAATGTATGTGATCACTGTCAAAATCTGCAGGTTCAACTAAAGAGAAGGATTTGAAATATTGTGCCTTTGGACTATAAGTGATTGATACCTACCCAATAATTTGATGTCGTCAGTGTTGGGTAATGCGTATAGCCTTATAGGACATATATGGTTAGTGGAAACACGATAAGTGCCATCAGGTATCATTGCAAAATATGAAAATTTTATACCTGGAAAGAAAAACAAAAGGAATATTGAAAGGACCTGATATTTACTCATCGCATTGGTCTTAAAGCGAGGGGAAAATGATAGGAAACAGTGACAAACAAACAAAGGTGGTTGAAAAATTAAACCTCAGGAATGCCTTAAAACCATCGTTTTTAAGGCATTCTGAAAATGCCATTCTCGTAGATGGTACATGACAATAGACATATTCACATACATACCCAAATTACACCGCAATCGGACTAACTGTGAACGCTACCAGCCAGACAATTCCAAAAAAAAAAAAAAAAAAAAAAAAAAAAAAAAAAAAATTCTTCATAAACAAAGTATTGCATAAAATCAGAAAAGGTAAATAGAGCCAGCGTTCAATGCACGTTGAATACCCCAGTTTCCGTTGGATCACTGAAGTTAAGCAACATCCAGCGAGGTTGTACTATGTGGGTGTCCACGTGGGTTCGCGACCTCGTGATGCTGGCTATTTTTCCAGCCCAGGCTGGGTGAGGTCAATGTGGGTAGCTGGTTTGCAAGGTTTCAGCGAATGGAAGATAAAATCCCCGTCTCGAATGACCAATAGATGTTAAAGAAACGTTAACCCCCCCCCCATAATTAAACTCTGAATCGATATTGTCAATCATTTATATAAATAAATCTCAATAAAAAATTTACAGAATTTATTTTATTGAATGCTCACCTGTGTGTGGAAAACTACCTTGTTTCTCAAACTCGTTTGACATAACAATGATTGGTTCCCTCCAACTGGCTTCGGGATTCAATAAAATATGACCAGCTTTTGGCTCTGAAGTTGGCGTTTCTAAATATATTATTTTGATTACAGCTGAAAACATAAAATATTTATTTTGAAAATAGCATCCGTCCCTATAGTAAATCACTTGATAATTTCTTCCCGTATTCATATCACTTATCAAAACCCACCTCGATTTTTCCTTCAATTATCCTCCTCTACAAACAATGTCCGCGCATGCGCAGAATGTACTCGAACCAAGATCTCTTCTTTTTCTAATAATCTATAGCAAATTTTATCTTTCTCAACACTTATTACTCACTTTATCTCCCCAACTCACCTCTTCCATTCTCCACCAAAACTCTCCTTCCTTCATTACTCACTTTATCTCTCCAAATCACCTCTTCCATTCTCCACCAAAACTCTCCTTCCTTCATTACTCACTTTATCTCTCCAAATCACCTCTTCCATTCTCCGCCAGAACTCTCCTTCCTTCATAATCATCCAACTTTCACATCCATGCAGCAACACATTCCCAAACATCACTCTCATAACTACAGATACCTATCTTTTACTCCGTCAACCGGGAGTCAATTTCAATAATCTTAACTAAAAGCTTGTCGCAAGGTCGCAACGACCATTGGAAGCTGTTGCTCTAAGTGGTGTACCGTTATACTTTGCATAAGTATGAGTAATGGAAAGTATAACACTTGGCCGTCAGCCGTCAGTTTGAGTTCTTTTAGATTGTTTAGTAACCCATCTTGCAATGTGAAAAAATTGCTCCCTTAAAACGCACTTTCGGTTTCACCTTAATGGATACTATCTTTTAGGGAGTGTGAAGATTTTGATCAAATCAGTCGAAGTTTTTCACACGTGGTTTCGAACCATTACTGCGGACCCAATGATAAAATTAGTAATCAAATTGAGCCAGCGCGCTGCAATCCAAGATTCACACGTGGTTTCGAACCATTACTGCGGACCCAATGATAAAATTAGTAATCAAATTGAGCCAGCGCGCTGCAATCCAAGATTCCATGAAAACAGGGCCGGATTAACATTCCGCGGGCCCGTAGCATTTTCACAGAGCGGGACCTCCTCCACTCCCCCGCCGGCGCCGCCTAAGTAGTTTACTTTTTGGAGCCATTACAAAAATTGATTATCTTTTGGCCTTTTGGTCTAGTACCCACAGCTATTAGAGAAAAGTGAAATTAAATTTTGAGTATAGCAACATCGATAAACCATGGTTACCGCTCATGCTAAAAAAAAAAAACAATTTGCTTATGTTGCAATACTCATTTCTTTATTAAGTTCCTAGGTAGTAGGTATACCTACTTGTACTTTCCTAAATTAGATTTTACAACATACTTTGAAGAGTTGGGGGCCCCGTCAAAATGATATGTTTTTTCAAGTGTCAACCCAGAAATGTCGAAATATATTATGTAGTGTAAGTTGTCAAAGCGCGGAGCCCGTAGCACGTGCTACAAGGGCTACTATTGTTAATCCGGCCCTGCATGAAAAACTATATTTACCTCGTAATATACCTACTAACCTGTTGTTTGATTAAATTTGTCTGAGCTTTTAAAATCAAACAATTTATTTTTAATGCTTCTAATCAATTCTTTGCTCGGCTTTGGTATAGTTGCGGCAAAGAACATACTTTGAGTGATGTTCGGGGCTATCTTCAGAATAGCATCATCCGAAGCTATTATATTTAAAATTGCTCTATTCTGATTGTCATAATTGGAGCCAGTGCTGCTACCTATTCTGTACGTGGAAAAATATTTTTCAAGATTTCTGAATCCAGATTTTTCGAAATCATCATAGAATCTGAAAGTGGAAATCAATGATTTTTTTCTTGATTATGATTCAAAAATGAGCATTCACTTATTACGGGGGTCCGGGCAAATATCTTGTGTGACACGATACTGTCCGGGTAAATATATCGTATGACAGGATATTGTCCCGGGTAAATATATCGTGTGACAGGATATTGCCCTGGGTAAATATATTGTGTGACAGGATACTGTCTGATATAAATCCAATCATGGGCGGATCTTGAATTTGTGGGGCCCTGGGCTAATACTGCTTAGGGGCCCTACCTAATTACTCAACCAATTCCCATTTTGTCAGCCCTGGGCTGCAGCCCAAAAAGCCTTTAAGTAGATCCGCCCCTGAATCCAATACGAGGAAAAAAAAATATATTTCTATATTAATCCTTTGTAACAATGGTATACATTTTTTACTTTCTCTTCCTATAGAAGATAAAGTATTGTAATCGTACAGAAAATTTTCAAAATCGTCTGAACTCAAAACCCAATGTGAAGATCAAATATATCATTTCCTATTTCTTTTGGGTCATATTTTCTCTTTTTTGGGTAATTTATTAAGTTTGATAAACTTTGGAGACATGGGTTCGAAAAAATCGATATGCCCGACGGACGTGCGTACGGAATCTTGTGCAGGGCTCTTGGATCAAATCGCTGGTCCGATTTTGATGAAATTTGGTACAGGTCAATATTGGGCAAAAAGCCCGACCCATAATTTTCTTTTTCTTGATATCACCCCCAGGAGCTTTTTTTGGGCCAAATCTCTAAAATCAAAACCATATAACCAATTTTGATGAAATTTAAAATCAGTAATAATTATGAAATCATTTTATCTAAAATAATTGGGCGCACGCGGGCGTATCCAACATGCTCCTTAAAATGAAAATTCCTTTTAAAAGAACAGATCATTAATTTCACATGATTTTTTTTTTTAAATAATGTCTAGAGCCGCCAGGTATTATTCAAAGTATCACTGTCAAAGTCTTCAGGTAATAAAAAGGCGAAGTCACATCTAAAAAAGTTGGCCCAACTTTCTTCGATCCAAAACATGTCAGCTTATAAAAGTAGTTAGATCCAAAATATACAAACACCAATTCTTTTTACTTCAAAGGCCCATAACTCAAAAACGGCGTCGGTGCAAATCGATTTTCTTACATTTTCATATCGAGAGCATATCAATGCAATTTACCAAACTATGATATCTTGTGTCCGGTGGACACGTGGTGTGAAACGAAACAGCCATATTTCCCAAACATGTTGCAAATAAAAAAATCTTTCCGTACATATCGAAATCTGTCGGATTCCGTTGAAAATCGCTCTGGGAGCCAACTTAACGCTACTTCAAAAACCCATAACTCGAAAACGGTGTCAAAGCAAATCGAGTGCATATCATTGCAATTCGTACCACTTTGATATGTTGTATTTTTTTGGTAGACAAAAACCACGTGGCTCCTGGCTAAACAACATTTTTTAGGTTCATATCGAATTCTGTCAGAATCCCTCGAAGAAACTGAAAATCACTCTAATCCCACCAGCCGTTAAGTTGGCTGAACCCACTTCAAAGTCTAATAAGTCGTTAACAGTGTCGCGGCGCAAATCCAGTTTTTTACATATTCGATGGGTGCATATCATTAGAACAGGTTTAGACGAATTTTTAGGTTGGGTCCCACCAGCCGTTAAGTTGGTTGAACCCACTTTAAAGTCTTATAAGTCGTTAACAGTGTCGCGAGGCAAATCCAGTTTTTTACATATTCGATGGGTGCATATCATTAGAACAGGTTTAGACGAATTTTTAGGTTGGGTCCCACCAGCCGTTAAGTTGGCTGAACCCACTTCAAAGTCTTATAAGTCGTTAACAGTGTCGCGCGCAAATCCAGTTTTTACTTTCTCTTCCATAGAAGATAAAGTATTGTATTCGATAAGGAAGAGAAAGTCTAGTACGGTTTTCCGTACCATTTATTTACATATTCGATGGGTGCATATCATTAGAACAGGTTTAGACGGATTTTTAGGTTGGGTCCCACCAGCCGTTAAGTTGGCTGGACCCACTTCAAAGGCTTATAACTCGAAAACGATGTTGGTGCAAAATCTACTGTTTTACATTTTTGGCGGTAGCATATCATTGCAATTTACCAAACTTTGATATTTTGTGTTGTGGTCATGGGACCCACGTGGTCAGAGACGAAAAGGGCCATATCTCCGAAATTAAGGTGCAAATCAAAATTCCTTCGGTGCATATCGAAATCTGTCAAATTTTGGTTATAAAAACTTGAAAATCGCTCTGGGTCCCACCCGTCCCACCAGCGTTAAGTTGGCTGGACCCACTTCAACGGCGCCTGTGCATATCATTCCAATTCAGCCCAATTTGATATCTTTTTGAATCCTGCCAACTTAACGCACCCTAGTTCAAAATTAAAATTTTCCGGTTTAATTTTGAATTCGATTGCACGGAATGGTTTATGTGCGAAAACAACTTGCGAAAGTTTTATTGTCAGGTGAGTTATGCACCCACCTTATGTACTTATCAACGCTATTGACTATTCTAGTACTTAAGAATTGACTGTATAAAGCTACCAGGCGCTTGTGCAAATCAGTACATTCTTTTGGGCCAAGTGTCAACCCTGGAATTATCTCTTCACTCCAATACGGTTTAGATTCTGGTATGTTGTCCGAATGAGAATCTCCATGATCAGGTGGGTGACACCCATACATTGGACCACTCGTAGCGACCGATTTTGAGATTCCACCTAAAAAAAAATACCTAATTAATAGGAAATGTATAGTAAGTAATAAAATAAATCCAAAATATTTTACTCAATTTACGATGGCTTTCAACAAGATGGTTAGCTGAACCACCAAATCATGCTTCAATTTTTTATTATTTTATTTTTATTAGTATTCTGACCGACGGACGTACTCACTGATTCCTAATCAACGTAGCTAAACGATGCCTAAATGTAGAGATACTTGAAATTTGGCACAATGGAAGTACGTAATAAGAAAGAAGTGGAAACGAGTTACCGGCCAAAAAAACGCTACAAAGGTGTTCTGCAGTACAAAAAGTAATATGCTTGAGTAAAATAGTGAATTTTCTAAAGGGGAGCCGTGCTCACCCTTGGGGTCGATTCCACCAAAAATCCAAATTGAAAAGTTTTAATGTCGCAATCTAGAAATTCTTGTTGAATTTCGTAACCATATATCTAGTACACCAGAGCTAATAAATATAGAAAGAACGCAGACTGACGCAACTATGTAAGACCAAAATGAAGTTGGTATACCTAATAATATACGGCACACGGCAGCAACAAATGAAGGCAAGGTTGATTACAAAAGGGCCACGTAACACCAAATATTTAAAGATGTGTTGCTTCCTCATTACTAGCAAAACACAAAATTGAAAATAAATAAACTTACAAGAATCGGGATACTTTCCACACCAAATATTTAAAGATGTGCTCATTGCTAGCAAAAAAAAAAGTTGGAAATACATAAACTTACAAGAATCGGGATACTTACCACACCAAATATTTAAAGACGTGCTCATTGCTAGCAAAACAAAAAGTTGGAAATACATAAACTTACTAACAAAAAGTTGAAAATACATAAACTTACAAGAATCGGGATACTTTAATATATTGGGAAATTGTTCTGAATGCTTGCAGAGTGAGATAGGTACCTAAACTTACCAGAGACGGGAGATTTTCGCAAAGCGACAGCAAATATTAAAAGAATTTGGTATCGAACGGAATACATTTTGAAAATGTTCTGGAGACTTGAATTTGGACTTAAATATATTTGCGTTGTTATAATTTCAAGCTAACTATCTTCAGTATGACTGTTCTCAATGAGGTAATTAATGCAATTAGTATATATACTCACACAACCGACCATCAGAGCTGGTAGGCAAGCAATTAGGTGTGAACAAGAGAATAATGAGCACCAACTGCGCAGTAATTATGAAAAACACCACAAAGGGATAGTTATTGTGTTGACTAGGACGCTTTAAATTAATGAAAAGAAAATTAACACTTAGAAAGCTATGAAACTTGAAATAAACTTTTGAAAAATAATTACCGGATTTGGTGCCTATTCTCAGAAGAGACATCACATTGAACTCCCCGCAGTTCAAAGATCGTCGATTAAAGACTCAGGCATAGTGCTTCTCAGGGTTGTGCAGGTTGGTAAGATTGTGTGAGACACTTTTTAATATTATGTCCTTCCAGACCAAATGAAAAGCATTTAGTCTGCAGTCTGTTGAATAGTGCAGGACCCATTATCATAGAGGACAAAAATTGAGGAAAGAAATGTTCTCTTTTTTCGAGGCGAAGCTATGTGCAGATAGCTACC
This sequence comes from Pachypsylla venusta, assembly GCA_012654025.1. Lineage (NCBI taxonomy): Eukaryota > Metazoa > Arthropoda > Insecta > Hemiptera > Aphalaridae > Pachypsylla > Pachypsylla venusta. The sequence goes on from CM022881.1 coordinate 7,856,846, forward strand.
AAGAAACGTGGAATATTTACAAGAAGAAAAAAATTTAGTAAGAAAAAAATGATTTTCTCTAAAAAAAAAACAACTTGAGTTGTCGTTGATAGCATTAAGTTGAATGGAAATTATCAACGTTTATTGGTAGCTATCTGCTCATAGTTTCGCCAAAAATGAGACGATTTTGGTGTCGTCAAGCAGATTAGAGATTAGAGTATAGAGATATTTTAACTTATGCATGCCAACCTCCGGGTTGATTGTTTTTTTGGTTTTTTTTTTTTGGTCCAAATTACACCGCGTTTTTGGGACAATCGATCAAAAAACGTCGACAGACTGAAAATTTTGTTTGTAATAATATTTACGACCATTATGCACTTGTGTTCTCTGGTTAAAATTATATTTTTCAATCTGAAGTGAAAAAAACAATTTTGTGAGGGAAAGTCGGAATTTACAAAATGGTCGCCATCTTTGAAACGAGGGGAATATGGCCTATGCTCAATATAGTATTTTGTGTTGAAAAGGAACTGTCCTATTTCAAATACAGGACAGAAGATTATTCTTGTAAGGACGAATTCATTTCCTCAGTTAAGGGACCAACAAATTTATCAGTCACCCTTAAATCTATTCAAATACAGGACTGTAGATTGTTCTTGTAAGAACGAATTCATTTCCTCAGTTAAGGGGCCAATAAGTTTATCAGTCACCCTTAAATCTCTTCAAATACAGGACTGAAGATTGTTCTTGTAAGGACAAATTCATTTCCTCAGTTAAGGGTCCAACAAGTTTATCAGTCACCCTTAAATCTATTCAAATACAGGACAGAAGATTGTTCTTGTAAGGACGAATTCATTTCCTCAGTTAAGGGTCCAACAAGTTTATCAGTCACCCTTAAATCTATTCAAATACAGGACTGAAGATTGTTTTTGTAAGTACAAATTAATTTCCTCAGTTAAGGGGCCAACAAGTTTATTAGTCACCCTTAAATCTATTCAAATACAGGTCTGAAGATTATTCTTGTAAGGACGAATTCATTTCCTCAGTTAAGGGGCCAATAAGTTTATCAGTCACAGGGCCAACAAGTTTATCAGTCACCCTTAAATCTATTCAAATACAGGTCTGAAGATTATTCTTGTAAGGACGAATCCATTTTTTTTTTTTAAATGTAATTTCGAATGTTGTTGATTTTTTGTTCTTCAAGTCGTGTAGGAGGTGGAATACTATCGCCCCTAGCCGACTCACAGTATCCGCTTACTTTTATGTTATACATTATTTCAAAAATGCAACCCTTATAATGCACATAGGTATATTTTAGATGATTGAAGAAATAGTCAACGGTTTGAGGCGCATCATCGTGCGAACAAACACGATGTACAAGAATGTTATTTTCGTATTCCTCGTCAATTGTTTGTTACCAATAAGTTTATTTTACAACTTGCATGTGTTACTTGCGTTCTGTGTATAATTTTATTTGAAGTTTTGAACTTTATTTTAACGTGCTTCGTTCTCTATTTAGTATCGGAATTTGGACCAAACGTATAAGTCGTACGATGTTCACACTTTTGTTAAAAAAAAAAAATTAGAAATATAATTGTAAATATTAAAAAAAATAGAATTAGATGAATAACATTTTTTTAAAAAAAGAAAACAATTCATTCCTATTTAAATAATTAATTAATTTGTATTTTATTCTTTATTACTCATAGGTATAGATTTGTCTAATACTATAATAGACAATAAGTATAATAATAAGTATAATTTTTAACTGTTTTTTTTTATATATTTTAGACCAAATATATAAAAAAAATATATCTTAAAATTAAACATTTACCAATTGTTTTCTCCATCTAATTTGCAAAAATTTAAAGGTAACTGCTTTTGAAAATAAATAATTTGATTAAAATTGAAACAGTTATATCTTATTTAAACATTAGATTATTATTGAATCGTTATTTTCAAAATATTTGATTTTTTACAAACAAGTTGCTCGATAAAGTTTTATTTATTAATATTTAGTGTTTACTTTCAGTGTCGTTTTTCATTAGTGTTCTGCTTGTTTTTTTTTGTTTTTTTAGTGTTTTTAATGTGATCCTTTCATATTTATAAATAAAATATATATGTATATTTTGTTTAATGTATTTACTTTCAAAATAAGTTGTGTAACATTGGGTTTATAAGCCTTTAGACTGAGGAACTTTTCTGAAAGGTAAGAACTTAAAAATTTTGTTTTAAAAAAATAGACTATAGGCCTGTCGTAATTTTTTTTTTTTCTTTTCTTTTTTTGTAAAGTAAATTAATTATTCTATACTTTATCTTTATATACTTCCCTATAGTTCCTTTGTATGATGACAAAAGTCTATGTACCTATTCGAGCTACAATAGGTATAGCGTCATATTGTGCTATGTTGTAGGTATATTTAATTCCGCATGATTAAACGAACGAAAAAAGGTCTATTGACAAATTTTGGTCTGCAGGTCAGTTTGTCTTTTTGATATTCGTATATTCGTGAGCTAAACTCGACTTTGGGGCTATGTAAGCCCTAGCACCTAAGCCTCTGGTGGGCTTTTTGTGCTTAAAGAGTAGCCTATTTCCCTAGCTAAGGTCTAAGATCCGCGCTAGCTTGATCAGCCTTTTGGCTAGGTGTTTTTCATAGATGTCGAGCCTAGGTTGTAGCTGTCCCATACTCAGTCTCCATGTAAGTAGGGAGTTGCAGTCAAAGATGACGTCAGAGGCAGTCTCTTCATCCTCCCCACAAAGTCTACACATGATCTGGTTCTGGTGGATGTCCATAGTGTGTAGGTGTTTTCTTAGGCCACAGTGCCCAGTGGTCAGGTCTGTGGCTAATCTGATATTTTTCCGACCGAGGGCCAGGAACTTCATCGTGAGGCTCCTGGATGGTCCCCGAAGCATGGCCTTGCTTTGTCTCAGAACCGAGGCGGCCCTCCACCCAGATACAAAAAAATGGATAAAATTTGGTAACGACATTCATCAGATCTATTCACAGAATTGTTCCACCCGGAGCCAAATGGTGGCTTTTTTATTTTTGGTAGGTGGTAGGTCTATTGTTCACAGTTTATGAGATGTTATTAACCCCAAATTAGGTGCAATATTAAAGTAACACCAGATCTAAATGAGCTGACGATTTATATTCTCCGAGATCCTTAGATCCCTTCTGAATTGAGCTGACGATTTATATCCTCCGAGATCCTTAGATCTCTTATGAATTGAGCTAACGATTTATATTCTCCGAGATCCTTAGATCCCTTCTGAATTGAGCTGACGATTTATATTCTCCGAGATCCTTAGATCCCTTCTGAATTGAGCTGACGATTTATATTCTCCGAGATCCTTAGATCCCTT
>CM022881.1:7881832-7893307 GCA_012654025.1 Pachypsylla venusta
GTTGGGCCGGAAAAAAGAGCCAACGATACGTGGTGTTCCCAAGCGGTCACCCATCCAAGTACTGACCACGACCGACGTTGCTTAACTTCAGTGATCTGACGGGAAACGGTGTATTCAACGTGGTATGATCTTTAGTTACAAAGAACACTTGAAGTGGGTAAATATGTATTTTAGGGTAACTTTTCAATAATAGTCGAAAAAAAAGAGAGGCATGGCCGTAAAACCGTTTCCTAACCTCTCAAATTTTTAATCCAAGGTCTGTTACGGCTTCCTTAACCCAATTAGAGAGGTTAGGAAACTTTTTTACGACCATGCCTCCCTTTTTTTTCGACCATTTATGAAAAGTTACCCTAAAATACATAATAATATTTACCCTTGAAGTGAATCATACTCATGATCTTTGGTCATACCTTGGCGTCTAACTATATTTTGATAGCTTGGTTCAAATCAAATAATCTTTTATCCATTTTTTGGATTTAGCAAAATTCAGTATAAAACACGCTATTGCTTTTGGGTCGATAACACGACCAAGACTCGGAAGGTCGGTATTCTGGACATTTTCTAACCAAAACAAACCTACCGGAGCACTTTCAGGAAATCTACTCATTTTCAAAATCTGACTTGAGTCAAAATGTTCTCCTCCACCCGTATTTAACTAACACTGAAATTCTGATTTAAAAATAAATGCCTCCAGGATGCTTTGCGATATTTTGATATAGGGATCAGTAAACTTTTTTTAAAAAAAAAATTTTCCTATAGACTCACTCTGATGTTCCAATGCTTATTCTCCCTTAATATACCTACCATCATTGTTTATGATCGATTTCTGATCGTTAAGAAGTCCCTTTCTCTTGTCCCTCCCCCTGCGGTGGCCACTGCTATTACTGATAAGCTAATTAGAGACTAAATTTTTAGTATTCATACGTTTAAAACTAAAATGGAAATTCTTGAAACCACAGAAAAGCAAAGAGTCGAAAGGTCACAACAAAACGAGCGACTTCAGAGCTAGTTAGTAATTATCAATTCGATATTTGAAACTCTAAAACTAAAACAAGAGAATACTATATATAGACATGTATTTAGTAGTCAATTTTGAACTTTGACAGTGAAATATAATATCAACGTATGCTCGTATGGCAAAACTTCTAAATTTTTAAATACCTACAAAGCCCTCATCCACAATTCGCATTAGAGCTTTTAGTATTTTAACATAAAATGTCTGTATTCTTGAGGGTTGCTTTGTCATTCTAATGCTGAATTCCTCTCATTCGACAACACTGCGGTTTAATTTAGTTTCACAGATTAAGCCGTACGTTTTACACTAATTCCGTAGATACTTATGGGACAAATCTAGTGCTCTGCCTACAGAGCATTTGTTAACGGATGAGATAATATTTGTTTTCAGGTAAAATTAAATTTTGGGAAATCGAGGAAAACTCTTGGAGGGAAGGAGTGATAGAACAAAACATACCTTAATAATTGTTTCTTGGCAGAATTATGTAGAAGTTATTATGTCACAATATTTTTTTGGGCATCATAGCATTATAACGTATTTTTAATTATCACTCAGAAATCCATAAGTAATATAAGTACCACTAATCACTAAACCTAAGCTTAGTTATACAGTTAACAGTTGTCTTTATTGCCATAGCTCTATACTCAGCTCTATACAACCAGTGGTACTAGTTCTTCAAAGTGGAAAATTTGAAGATTTTTTTTTTCTTTTCAAAGTATTGATCCGAGCAGGAATCGGACCCGGTACCACCTTAACGCAAGTCAAGTGAACTATCTGTACAGCTAAAACTTGCAGATAATTAAATGCCCTCAAAAAACCACTTCGCAGTATAAAGTTCCCGCCAAGTCATTGGTCACATAAAGCACTGAAATAAAAACATTGCCCGCCTCAATTGTATATAATTTTTTTTCTCTTTTTAATTGTATATTTTTTCCTCTAGAGCTAAAAATCTCAAAAAACCCAAACCTCTCCTTTACGCCCTTTTTTAGCAACTTTTCGCACTTTAGAACCTCAGTTTCACATCTTTAGCGGTGTTCCTTCTTAGCAAGTCATGAACTTGTTCAACAATCATTGTATTTGACTTGGCAGGCAGAGCGCTCCTCAATTATTCACTTCCTTATAATGTCATTTACCTACCGTAATCTTGTTACATGTTGTCTTTCATTAATAAATAATTCATTCATGTAATACTGACTCCGATGTGATATTCAGAGTTTAAGCCTTGATCTCAACTGAAGGTTACTGGACGACCTTTATATTTTTGTATATCTAGGCCACTCCCGGGCCCCAAAACCAAAATGTCTAAAAATCCAAAAAAATTAATATAATTCTGATGGAGTCAATATACCAAATTTTATCAAAAGGAGAAGACTTTTATTTTTTTACACATGAGGACCTCTGCCGGGGCCCCAAAACCAAAATGTCTACAAAATACATTTGATACTTTTCTTTTAGAAAAAAAAAATCATTTTTTTTTACTAATGTTATGTTATACTAATGTACAGATTCAACGTTTCTTGGTAGCTATCTGTTCATAGCTTCGACAAAAATATGAATAATGAGACGATTTTTTGTCGTTTAGAGTATACGCATGCCAATTTCTGGTCCAAATTTTAGTGCAAAATCCCAAAGAAATAAAATAAATTCAGATTTTGCGCGTGGCGTAAAAAGTGGCGAAAACCGTCTAACGTAATTTCTATTTAAAATTGACATGTGAAATTTCAAGTCTCTAGCGCTTAACGTTCTCGAGATATCTTGTTCAGATAGAGTAATGGGCTGAAATTTTCGATGTCGAGTTTTCAATGCCAAAATAAGTTTTGAGTCCCAGTGTGTCCGTCAATCGCATTTGCAGACTTTATTATTTTTGTCCGATTTTGATGAATTTGACACCAATACCTATTCCTTGATCCCATAATTCTACAAAATTTGGAAATGCACATTCTATGCCAGTGGTTCCCAACCTTTTTCCAATGATCGCCCCCTTTCAGAGTTTTCACGAAGTAACATTTCTCTCAACGCCCCCCTTTAGTAACGAAATTTTAATAATTTTAGTAACTAAAAAAAAAATTCAAAGTAGAAAGAAAACATAGAGAACTAATGTCAAATATTAAGAATATCTGCAGGGTGTCTAAAAAAGAAGATCAATTCAATATCTTGAGAACGGATTTGAATTTTGAAAAACGCTGAAACACGTATATGTATCTTTATTTCAAAGGGAAATTTTTTTTTGGTGGTTTTCAAATATTTGACACATTCAAGTGGAGGGGTGGGGGTGAATTTCAACTTGGAATAACTGCGGTCCTGTTTTGCGTGCAGATATCAAATAAATCTCTTACTACTTTCATATTACAAAAGGGGTTTAAGATTTTACCCATGTTGACCCCGTGGGACCTCCCCTGAAAATGTCCTAAATTTAAAACCAATAGAAAAAGTTTCTCCCTTGGAATAATGTAATACGAAGTGCACCGTTTTTTTGACACTTCACTCATGTTCGGGATGTGTTCGGTTAAGTTCGGAAAAAATCTTTTCTCTAGTTCTGGTTTTCGCAGTTATGCGTAAAATATAAATACTTAACAAGGAGAAAACGTAAAATGATCTAGGGATGGGATTTTCGGCTCACGTAGGTGAGTCTACATGACTCGACTCGACTCACCAATTTGAGTCGACTCAATGAGTCGACTGTCGATCTCGACTCTTATCGAGTGTCAATTTTCAAAAACAACTTATTTCATCAGAAAGACATAATAAAACCAATTGACAAAAGGTGCATCTACCAAATAAACGTCCCCAACTTCGGTGAATACATTAAAAAGACATCACAACAATCGTCACCAGAATAAAAGAACATTTTCCTTCAGTAAACAACAAGCACCCGAAAAAATATTTCTCCCTTTATTATCTTTATCAGTCAACAAAAAAAAAGCTACTCGTAAGTCCACTCTTTGAAGAGTCGACTCATTTCAAAAAGATGATTCGACTCGTGAGTGAGTCGAGTCGTGAGCCGACTCATTGCTCGACTCGTGGATGACTAGCCCATCCCTAAAATGATCCTACTAAATAGTTTTCTTTGTTATAATGGTACACGTATTGAAAAGTACCTAGATACTTATTAATAATTAATTTATTATACCCAAACAGTATTATTGTATGAACAACCTACCTGTTTACCGAAATAATTAATATACTTATCGCCCCCCCCCCTTACCGCCCCCTTCTCTTTAACGCCCCCCTCACCGCCCCCTTCTATCTAACGCCCCCCTCAAAATCTCATACCGCCCACCGGGGGGCGATCGCCCCCAGGTTGGAATCGTTGTTCTATGCTATCTTCAATGTTAATTTTAGTATGTATTGTACGCGTCACGAAACGTTTAATTAAAGTCAAATGTACCATTGGCATTTTGCATCTTGAAACTCGAGATTTGGGCTCTGGGGACCTTTAACCGTGTTTTTGCATTGGAAACTCAACATCAAAAAGTTCAGCCCATTACAATGGATACCTACTTTCTTTCATAGATAAATAAAGTCGTGTGATATTGTCAGAGGGAAGCTTGGCTCCCTCTCCCAAACCTAATAAACCTTAGCAAAACTTGATCCCAAGAATCAGTAAAGCAGAGACACCCAGTCACTGCCGAACTAAGATAGAGAAGTACTGTACGACGTCATCTCGGACACGGCAAGGAAGATAAACATGAGAAATCATATTGCCAGAGAGATGAAGGTCGACAGCAGTATAAAGTCCTAGGAGATTTCCTAAGAAGGGATCAGATCAGTTTTAGACATAGGAAGTGCACCAGCTCCGAACGACCAACACCAGCGCCTGTTTCACCACAATTATAAGATCTGATCAAGTGTTACATCAAACTTCCTTCCATCGTATCCACCAGACAAAGGTCCTCTCACTAACATCTCTCTAAGTCATCACAATCAACATCCCATCCAGCTCACAAACATTTAAGTCTCTCACAATATTCACACCATATTTAGTATTTTATACTCATGCGACATTTTATTAAATTTTATAAAGAGGAAAGTACTGGAATCGTTCAATAGTAATGACATACAATATTGAATGTAACATGAATTTTCCATTCAAATTTTCTTTTAAAAAAATCCGGTGTGAACATCACTCGACTTTCCTTATCTAAAAAAAATAGAAGAAAGTATAATAATGGTAAGGCCCCCGGAGAAAAAAATCTCCACCAGTTACTATCTAAAAAGGGAACTTACCGTTTTATGCAATCAATGCATAAAAGCAACTAATATGTATAGGCAACAAATTTGAAGCTCTAGCTTTACAGTCTTTTTGTAGGCTTTTTAATTAAAACTCCTAAAAAGTTGCAAAAAACCACCAAGAGTAACTTCGATTTCAACCAAGACTTCGTGGTTCATTCCGGGCATAAACTTGACATATATATAAGTCTTGTTTACAGACAGACGGACGGACAGACAGACACACACACGGACCATGAAAAATCGTACCTATGTGACTGAAACTCGAGATTTGGGATCTTGGGACCCCAAAACGCGCTTTGGCATTAAAACCTTTTTATAGGATATTTTTGAACAATTGACAAAAATAAGAATGATGATCAGGATATGAACCTGGTGCAAGCAGAGAGTATGTTCATCATTTAATTTGGTTCGCCAATGATGACCAGGATTCGAACCTGGTGCAAGCAGAGAGTATGTTCATCATTTCATTTGGTTCGCCAACGTTTCTCGTAGAATACGCACCGTTATCGAAGGGTAAAGAGTTAATAAATCCCCTGTATTATTATATTGAAATATCCAAGAGTATGTTTTGCAAATTTAATCTCTTTCCCATTTCCTATTTCTCATTCAGGGTTTCTCATTGAGATGCTCTTTGGGCTAACGTTTCACCATCAGATGGAGGATATGAGGTACTTGTGAAAGAGGAAATTGACATGATTTTATACCACAAGTACTCTTTTGATATGGTTGGTGGTAGATTATAGACGGGGTTGAATCCTCACAGGTGGGACGACCAACCAAATTATCAATTACATCCAATTTATCATCGTAAAGTTTTGCTGACCTCGCTTATGCAATGCCAAAAATTTAAAGACAAAAAAATTGAAACGAAAAAACACCCAGGCTAAACTCTATGTGAAGACCCCCTCCCACTTTTATGGGAGACGAGATTTTTTCTGTCTATGGCCGACATTTCAGATTTGAGGAGCAATGTCTATAGTTATCGGGGGGTTAATGTACTTGGAAGGGGAGTAAGCAACATCGCCTGATAACCAATCATGTTAATGCAGCTCTAAGGAGTTATTGCTTGATTCTAATGTTTTAATTAGGAGCACTTCATTTCATTCAGATTTAACCCCTCAGGTTTGGAACCCTTGCACCTCAGCCTCAATGACTTTTTGTGTATTGGCTTAAACTTATTTCTCTAAGCGAGTTTGAGCAGTCTTCTTACCAGATTGTTTTGGACGAGTTCCTCTCTGGGGTTTAGTGACCCGATGATATACTCACTCTCCAATTGAGCAGGGCATTGCAATCAAAGATCACATGAGAGGCTGTTTCTTCCTCCCCACGTAGTGTACACAATGGGTTTTCCCCAAAGATTCCCATATTGTGTAGGTGTTTTCTGAGACCACAAAATCCCGTTATTAGTCCAGTGACCAATGTCATTTGTTTCCGACTTGAGCGAAGGAGATCAGTAGTTAGAGATTTTGATGGATCGGCCATCATTTGTTTGCTGTGTCGTTTTACCGTAGGAGCACTTAGCACAAACTCATTTATATCTATAATTATGAATATGTAAATATTTGAATTATTTAACTATATTAATAAAGAAAATATGTTAAAAAAATGTCTTCCATATTCATAATGTCTTCCATATTTATCCATGTCAAAATTCAAATGATTTTCAGTAAAAATGATGATCCCTTGTAACTTGAAAGCCCTAATGCATTCTTGGTAAGTGTAGAATCTGCGACAGGAATCGAACTCCGATTTTTTCTGTACATACATTTTTAGTCCGTGTTTCTGTGAAATAATCACAATCAATTGAAATAGTTTGTAACAATAGTAAGATAAGAATATCTCTAAAAAATATAATTAATCAACTAATTGACATAAAATCTATTGTATGTCTACAGTCATGTTGATGCCGATGCCAATAATTGATAAGGTGAGGTTTCCTACAAGCGTACGACCACGCACATATTATACGGCATGTTCCAGAGTGACCGGTCATCACCTACATAATTTAAACGGCAACTAAGAAGATAGCAACTACATCGATGGTATGACCCGAACGCACAGCCCGTCCTCCCATTTCCGACATAAATCCAAGTAGGAGATTAGAAAAGAAGAATTTGGGACGACCTGAAAAGGTTTCCAGCTTTCTATTCAAAGGAGTAAGGGAGGGCGGTATGCCATGTTGGACAATTAATCATCACTTTCAGTTGCATTGGAAGGCTTTAGCTGCATTCTTTCTTTTTGTATGGAACCTTGGGGGGGGGGGAAAGCTAGTAACACAAACCACAAATTTGTGCAAATATTTTGTTCCATGTTACTTTTAATTTTTATTAAATTCTTAGATTTCGATCATGTTCTTACACTTACCTAATAAAAGGGGCAAACTGTTTGCGAAATGATTATAATCTCACAAAAAATTATCATTGAAAAAAGGCCAAGTTCCACTTATTCAACCAAAAAATTCTGCCCATGAAAGTAGTGATATCTATTATTGGGGCCAAGTTTATTGTTGCTCCTGTATATCCCGCACTTAAATTTTCTGTCTCAATTCTCTTAAAGTAATACCGACTTTACACTTGGTCAGTTTTTTCTAAGGTNAGTCAGTCAGTCAGTGAGTATCCAAAAGTGCAAACTTTGAAATTACGTATCTCCCGTCCGGGTTAGAATTAACTTTTGAAGTTTATCCTGTAGTATTGTACTATACTACGGAATGTATGTTCAAAATTTCAATGATCTATCCCTTGTAGAACCGGATATCTGACGGTGTGAAAAACCTGGTGAATTGCTTCGTGTAAAGATACACTGGTGCTTTCTGGAACTTGGCCTGGCGCACTGCCGTGCGCTCAGATAATAAATTTTGGTATAGGACCTATAGTGTCACATTGTCGACAGCTCCACCCTAACGTCCTACCAACGCACATATTTCGGCATAGAGCTTCTAAATACTTTCTTGTAACCAGATGAGCCCAAAAAGTACATTCTAATTTCTTTTTCTTACCCAAAATGAATGATTTTGACGTCGCGCCGGGCGCATGAAAATGAAATTTTTTTACATATTGGCAAATCGACGCTACAACTTTTTAATAGTTCAAAGTAATGATCAAGTTAGAAAAAATAGAGTTGCTAGGGGTTCTCTGAAGGTATAAATGCTTTGTAACTTTAGATTAACAATATTTTTCATTCTAATAACCGTTCTCATAACCGTAGGGTTAGGGAGGGGATTGGCAAAAACCTCCCCCTGCTGGTCTATCACACCCAAATGCAACGCAGAGCTTCTGTTTGGAAGATAAAATAAAATAACATTTTTTTTTTTTTATTTTAACGTCTCTTTAACATCTATTGGTCATTCAATACGGACATAACAATTAAATTTCCCAATTTAAAATTAGTAATTTTGAGGTCATAAAATTATCAAACACTATATAGTAGTCATATAGCGGCCAATCGGCGCTACGACCTTTCTTCATAAAATGCATCGTTCGTTTGATATAAACCAAAAACTAAATTTAGCTCACCTCAGACACCGTCACAAACTTAGATTACTATTATTCGGGATGCCTAACGTGAAATAAAATTATCTCCCGCTTTTTAACAATTAATTCCAAGCTCGACTCTTTTTTTATCTAAGTTGACGGGGGTAAAAGGTAAATGCAGGGTTTTCTACGGCATAAACACTGATATAGAAATAACGGCCGTCAGATAAATACATATACGTAAATAGCTCCTTCACAATACATCCAATGTCCCCCCCCCCGCCCCAAAAAAAAATTGTATACGTTATTTTTCCTTACGAGGTTATGAGTGGAACAATATCAAACTGAAAAATTCTACCCAGAATTGGGCCCCTCGCATACTAAATCACTGAGATATTATAGGATTGTGCTATGCTAGAGAAGCTACAAGATAGTGGGGTGGTCAAGATTTTAAAATATTGAAAGAACCGATGTATCCATATTTGACCATCCGATAGTATCGGATATTGATATTAAGCTTTCGATATTCTTCTCCCGTTATGCAAACTTAGTCCAATTTGTCGATGTCCGTGTTTGATGCACCTCACTGTTGTCTATTGAAAATGTTTCAATATCGTTTCATCCTTGAAAGTGAGTGAATATATTTTACTTTATTTTTCTTCTTGACAGCGATGTTAAGTAAAATAAATGAAGTAGTTGAGTAAAGAAATTCAAAATGGATGCCATTCAGGGTGAACTGAAGGTATTCCCCAAACAGTACTATGAAAATAATAAAAATTTATCCATATGTTTTGTCACAATGCACTTCCCCATGTTAGTTTTCATATGGACAGTCTACAGGGTGGTCATCAACATGCGCGGATATATCCCCCTATTTTGGGGGGGGAAGGGACAATCGCACAATATACCTAATAGAAAATTTGCAAGGGGAGGGACTCGTAACCTAGAGACCGGGGGTTCGAATCCTGGGCAGTACTTTTTAATGCAATGTTTATCGAGTTACGATACCTAACTTGTTAAAAACTGTAGAGCTTACCACAAATACCTTTCATAAGGGTGATAAGCGATTTTATAAGCGTGATGCCGAAAAAATGTGCTGGGGCGGATGACAGAATTTTTGACGATTTTTTATTTACGTATTTCTATTTAGTCTCAGGATTGGGAATTATTTAGGGGCCCATGCCGACCCCCCCCCACCTCTCAATATGATAAAAGACACAGCGGATCACCATTCATTTGATTTTTTAAAAAATTTACGTGATTAGGTATAATGAAATTTGAGAAACACCGCCCGCTAAAAAAAACTGGGGGGCACGTGCCATCCCCTATATCCGCGCATGGTCATCAACAAGGTAGGACGATTACAGTTGGTAATCAACGCTTGACCGCCAGTCTGCTATAAACAGTATCGCCACCAATTCGGTAAAATAAATTCGTGCGGTCGAAAGGGGATGATTGATCGAACGAAGTTAGATATTGCTATGTGGGTGCGGGTTCAGTTGGTTCACCCTGTCTCAAACAATAATTGTATGTATATTTCTCTGTGTTATTATGTCACAATTTTTGTGGACATCATAACATTACAAGGTATTCCCAACAATCACTGCAATATCACTAAACCTAAACTACACTTTAACAATTTCCTTATAATATTACCACTTGTGGCTATTAAAATAGCTACTCAATTGTCCTCGGGAGGTTGAGTTACCCCCAATTACAACCAGACTAAGTAGAAATTTTTGAAAAAAAAAAAAACTTTATCAAACTTTCGACTCGTCCAAGAATCGAACCCGGAACCTCCTTGGTGGAAGCTAAGTGTGATCCGCACTCTGCCACGGAGACGTCTTTTCCCAAACAACAATAATAACCAGTAGTTCTGTTTACTGAAGACTGTTTAACGGTAATCATTTGGGCCCAGATAGAAATGGCGCCTCAAATGTAATTAGCAAATTTAGGAACAGGTATTATCTTCATATAGCAACTTGATAAAAATCGGATAAAGCGTTCGAAATTTATTGTGGAATTCATAGAAAAACGGACAAGCAAAAGAAGAAGTGTGGCGTAAAATCTAGAACGTATATCGTTCGGTCAATAAACTAGAAAATGACTCACGCAAAATTGTACATGCGATGCACCCTTTACAAAAGCAATTGATTGACATTTTGTTGAGTTGGTACTTTCTCTTATTTTTAAAAGTAAAACCCCGTACTTTTAAAAATAACAGAAAGTTTCAACTCCCGAGTAACAGTATATATAGTAACTTTTATTTTGATTCAATTAGCCGAGGAAGAAATTCTCGTTGATGGGGCAAGTCACGGGAGGGACAATTTGCTAAATTAAACGTACGAACATTGCAGAGGGGTAATGATAGCCCCTGTGGATAGGGGGACTTAAAAAAATACTTCTAAGACACCCAAGTCCATGTCGGTCGTAAAAGGTGACTAAGGGCCGGGGTTGGAAACGATATTTTTTCATTAACCAATGCAGAAAGCGGGAGCAGACAGATACTATTAATTTTTTTCTGAGCAACTAACCTAACTTAAAATATAATTAATTAAAAGTAGAAGGTTAATTTTCACGATTAAATGGTGGGAAATACGAGGAAACTCACTTTTAAATGTTTAATTCACAATTTTATTGCTTGAAAATCGACGAAACTTTGGAGAAAGCGCAAGAGTTTTTAGGGAGCGACTTTATGAGAAGAACAAGTTTAATCGAGGCATGGCCGATCAAAACGTTTCCTAACCTCTCGGGGGG
>CM022881.1:7901000-7922082 GCA_012654025.1 Pachypsylla venusta
GTAGCTGAGATGAGGATGTTGAGATGGATGTGTGGATTAACAAGGAGAGACAGAGTGAGAAATGAGAAAATCAGAGAAACAGTGAAAGTGGGGCCATTGGGAAAGAAAATACAAGAGAGTAGAATGAGATGGTTTGGGCATGTTGAGAGGAGAGATGAGAGTTACGTGGCCAAAAAGGTAGAGAAAATGGGTATAGAGGGGAAGAGAAAGAGAGGGAGACCAAAGCTGAGATGGAAGGATAAGGTCGAGGAAGATATGAGAGAAAAAGGTTGGAGACGGGAGGAAGCGTTAGATAGGAAGTTATGGCGGGGCAGAATTAGAGAAGAGAACGCCGACCCCAAATAAAATTGGGAAAAGGTGAGTGAAAGAAGAAGAAGAAGGAGTATTTTTTTAGCTGAACAATAAACCCGTGTGTCACATTGGCAGAGTTTTTAATTTCTCTTCCTCTCGAAGATGTTTACAGCCTGCAGGGATTATTCAAAGTATTTTTCACTGTATATTTTAGAGTGACTCCTCAGGGTTCAAAATCAAAAAGCCAAGGACGTCACGTCAAATCTCTAAATTGCCAAAACACATTAACAATTTTGATGAAATTCAAATCTGGAATTCATAGCAATATTTTCCTAAAGACATTGGTCCACACAGGCGTAACTTCACCCGAGGACCCGTTTTTATTGCTCCCTAACCGAATTTTCTGTCAACAGGGGGAGAAGAGCATGGAAATTTTTAAAAGATACACCCCACTTCTCAACCTGCAAATATTTGTCCAGCCACAGCCAGGCCAAGTGGTGTGGAGGTTATGTTGGAACCAATCTATAGCCTACCAACTAAACCCACCCCCCCTTCTCTTTCCCACTGCCAGGCATGGATTAACAAACTGTCCCGGCACTGCTGAAACCAGCTATTCATCCGGACAGTTGTTCATTTTCTCATGAATCTATATAATTATAGCCCCATCTTATTATCTACTCATTTCATTAACTCATATTTATTCAGTCCAAACATTCCTTCTTTTACCCATAATTCTTAATTTGCTCTACTTTCATACCACAGCCATTCCCTTGTTTTATAATTTATTGACAACCCCTCCTTTGTAGGGTCCCCCGAAGCTCCCCAACCAGCTGAATAGAAAATAGGATTTTATAATTTACATCCAAAAGGGTGAGGGGGGAATGTTATGTTTTGAGACCCCTCTCACCCTCCACTGGATTCTAGAGAAATATAATAATAACTTATAATCTACAAGCATACATTAGAAATACTTGTTATTTACAACTTTAAAACTTAACTTATAAAAAAATATAATGTCGGCGAGGTGAGGTTGGCCGAACATTTTTCTAAATAGATCTAAACAAAGCTCACAGTGATAATTGCATTAGTCTCATTAGAGAGCTGCAAACAATTTTTATAAAAATAATATAAAAAACGTCGTTGCTTGGAAGTGACTCACTCTTTAGGAGACAATAACATGGACTTTTTAACACTTTCGTCTTTTTCTTAGTTTAAATAATCACCCGCAAAGTATCTACTGATATAGTTTCAGCGCATAGGACCCCCCCCTTCCTCAAATCTTCGCCCCTGATAATTTTAGAAAAGTATTCAAAAAAGAAGATCTTATAAAGAAAATGTGGTACACATTGGCTTTCTGCAATGGCTGCGAAAAATATAATAACATTTTGAGGACGTATGCTTCCGTTGCATAGCAAATTTCCTTTACACAAGAACACGCGCTATTCTTTGATACATCTCGTAAGTATATGTGATTTCTATTTGGTTTCCTTTCTCATGTCGATTCTGCACATGCATGTCTTAACCACTTTCTTAAATTTCCTTGGGGGATTATGAAAACTGTGTCTTATTTAATAAGGAAAACAGTTCATTTTCCGCGTTGTTATACCAATACCAATTATTGAATATTATTTACAAAAGCTTCTCTTTTTTAAAAAATATGAAATAAAAAAATGACAAGTTTTACTTCTTACTTACTGAATTACGTATCGCAAATTTGTCATCGTAAAATGGGGAACTCTAGGGGATAAACGTGCTGACAAACTTTTCAGTACTTTCGGTTTAGCAGGTTTAGCTTTATCTGGCATATTATACAGCGTGTCCTAGAATGACCGGTCTCCCCCACCCCCTTAAAGTTTGAACGGCTCGGATTTTTTTTTTTTTTTTTTTTTTTTTTTTTNTTTTTTTTTTTTTTTTTTTTTTTTTTTTTTTTTTTTTTTAATTTCGATAAAAATATGGCAGCATAGCTTAGTAAGAACACTCTAATAAGGATGGCGGACCACTGACCTGGCTTCAGAATGAGAGGAAAATTTGGAGATCTAGATTTGAGAAATCTGTGGATTCAAGTTTTCTAGAGCTCGCAGGTAAATCAGTTGACTTCATTCATTCATTTTACTCCGATAATAATATTTCACAGTTCAAGACTTCATCAAATATGAAAGTCGTTCCACTGTTCTAAAATATCTTCTAAACTTTATTTGTTTTTAAATTGTCCTCAAAAATGATTATTCAAAGAAGATATCAAAGAAGCACTGAACCAACTATTGGTCACGTGAGAGTTGTCTGAAATTCTCTCAGAACGCAGCGCTCACATAACTCTTGTGCCGTCTATTAGATATTATTAAAATTTTCTGTGATTATCACCCCGTCCAAATTCACCTCAGCTTTTTCATCTACGTCTATGCATTTTTGTTTATTTTCACCAGGGCCGGCTCTACCATATAGGCGAACTAGGCAACCGCCTAGGGCAGCAAAATCAAAATGAAATTTTATTTTCAGTGAGATATGAAAAAAAATAATCCTGTGATGTCGTTGATTTAAAAAATGTGTAATGATTTTAATGTTTTAAATGTATAGTGACTTAATTTTATGTTACATTCTTGAGTGAAAAATTCTAATTAAAATTTTCAATATTAACCAGAGGAAAATTCATGGCCAGATTTTGATTCAAATTTGTACAAAAATCATGAATTTCACTACTAGGAGGGATAACTATTCAGTATTATCATTAAAAATATGAATATGAGTACTTTTACTATTTATATTAATTAACAAATAAATTAAATATTATATTCAGGGGGCGGCAAAATTAATTTTGCCTAGGCGGCAAATTCTCTTGAGCCGTCCCTGATTTTCACACACACATATCTGGTCCAATGGTTGCCAAATTTGAAAGTTGGGATATGACTATACTTTAATGAACCTATATGAGTCAATAAATTAATGTTATCTTCATAAATTTCTTCTACCTATAGAAATGAAATATTAAATATTTTAGTGACAATGCTATAGGGATAACCTTGGGAGACATTTTTCACAGTCAGGAATCAATATTTTTCTTTATCTAAAGTTCAGACTCGAACAATTAAATATCTTTCTCCAGAATACAACTTGTCCATCTTTTTTCGAACATATTTCATTTCTTTGTTTAATCTAATGTGGAGATCTTTCAGAATTTTTTCGTTCACACTTTTCAATTCCTCTTCAAATACTTTCATAACTTTTAATTTAAACTGATTGTATACTTCAAGAGCATAAGTATGGTAAATTGCATTTTCTTCATGTTCGCATGAGTTGTCATTTGGTTCAATGCTATCTATTCCTTTCACATTACATTCCTTTAAAATGTCTTTCTTTCTTTTGGAAAGATGAACAAGAATAATATCAAACATTTTATTATTCTCATAATTTTGTTCGTTTTTTATTTTGTTCAGAAGTATTTGATTTTCGTTTTTGATGTTCTCCTCAATTTGTTTTCTATACATTATTTGATCACAATTTCTCCAATCATTTCCAATATGTTTGATAATGGAATTTGAAAATATGTTTTGTTTTTCTTCCTTCTCCTTTAACATTTTTTTTATGAATAATCTATTTCTCTGTTCTTTATATTTCATCAATTTCTTCACTTCTCGTTCATGTTCTTCTTTTAGTGTGCCAATGTATTTTCTTATTCTTTTTCTATCGGTTCTCAAATATTTATTTTCTAGTATGGAGTCTAAAGATTTGTTTTCTATGATACTATTTTTACCGTGTTTATCATCATTTCGATTTTCAGAAAATGATTTTTCTTGTAATTCCTCATCTTGTTTTTGTAATATTTCTAATTTAGCTTTCATTACAGGATTTATAAATGTTCCAAATTGGTTATCCCATATCATAGTATCATTTTTTATTTTCTGCAGTTTAAAAGCGTCTTTTTCGGGCATGGTCGGTATTAATTGCCCGTCTTGTTGATGTTTGTAAATGAGAGTTGGTTCTAAAACCATGCGACCTGTTTCAGAATCTTTTACATATTGTGGAGTAGACATTAATATTGTTTCTTTTGTTTCAGTGTCAGTCACTATCATTGTTCCGACTTGTTTTATAGTCTGACCTGTTTCTGGATTTCTCATTGTAAATACACCCTCTTGGTATACCATATCGCCTGTATTTACATCTCTTATCATAACTGGTCCTCCTAAGATATTTGGTTCCCCCGTTTTGGTATCTTTATACAATACAGGAGTACTACCGGGGATGACAGGGGTTACAGAATAAACATTCTCATCTTTATCATGATACACATATGGTTTACTATTGATGTATAAAGGATCAATTCGAATATCAGAACCATTTTTAGGATCTTTTACCCAATATGGTTTGACTTTGTCATCATCTATCAATATTCTGGCACCACTTGATGGATCTTCCATGATATAAGGTTGGTTTTCCGATGTATCTAACAAAATAGTATTCCCATTAGAATCTCGTGTTGAATAATACTGTCCCACAGGTTTCCTTGGATCAATTACTAATTCTTTGTTTGTAACAGGATTCAAAATTACGAATTTAGGAGGTTCAATAACATAATAGTCTTGACAATTTGCATCAAAAATAACAAAATAGCCTTTATCATTTGTTTGATGTTCACTAGGATTTACAAATATTTGTTTTCCAGTAATGTTGTCTGTGGCGTAAAATGGTAAATTTATAAATTCTGTAACGTCAATATTTAATCTTGGTTCTTGTTGATTTAAATCATGTTCATTTGTTTTCAATCTTTTATTTGCATCAGTATTTGAGAGTGCCGTATACACGATGGTATCTTGGTTGACCAGCGTTTTTGCATGAGATGAAGAATACAGAATATCAAATAATGGTTTAAGTTCTTCATTCTGATCGATATGAATTTTCAGCGTCCCATTGGATTCTGTCAAATGTGTATTTGTCAATATATCTCCAACTGATGTAGGAACCATGTCTGTTAACTGTTCTTTCTTTTGATTTACTTTTGGATAGATTTTCACACCTTTATCTTTTGTTTCAATGACAGCAAGATTGTTAACTTCAAACAAAAGTGGTTTTTTAGCTGGAATGGGAACTTCTATTTCTTTTGCAACCTTTTGCTTACCCATAATTTTTAGACTTTGTATGTCAAATAATACTGTGCTGTACGATATTCAAGAAGTGTATTCTGTTTTAAATTATTTGAAATTTCGCTAATGAATGATTAGCTATTAACGCAAGATTGATTTTTATGTAAAAATAAATAAACCGCGTGTGTCATTAATCAAGCGTGTGTGTCGGTAGATACGCGTACGTCAAGAGTAACCTATACCGACTATATTAAGGGCCGCTTTTACCAAAATAGTCAACACCGAGTTCGCGAGTCAATCCGGGGTTCGCACAAAATTTGGCTTTTACCAAGTTTTAGTTCCTAAAAGACTTTTACCAAGTTTTAGTTATTAAAAGACTTTTACCAAGTTTTAGTTCCTGAAAGACTTTTACCAAGTTTTAATTCCTAAAAGACTTTTACCAAGTTTTAGTTTCAGGCGTGGGTTCGTGTCCACTCTGTATACTGAAGGTTTTAAAAATACAATTTCTTTATATGTTTTGCCACACGCCTTAGGGGTATGTCCGTTCCAAGTGGTCCGCCTATGTGCGTTCCAAGTGGTTGGTACTTTTTAAATCTTATTTTGCCTGGTCTCGGTCTTCAACCTGTAACTCAGAAATGACTGGACAAAATTTTGCAAGCTGTGTCCTAAATTAAGGACTAAACGGCCATCTAAACAATCTCTCTTTGAGTTTAATGGTTTAATCCGCCTAAGAAGAGGACGGTAAGATCTACAGCTGGAAATTTCATGCCTAATTAATATTAATTTAATGCATTGATTGCGAAAAGACACCTTCGGATGAATTTAATTATACCGTTGGCGATTTTTGGTGGTTTTCAACCGCTTTTTTGCAGTTTCCGCTTAAAATAGAACGATAAATGCTAGAGCCTAAAATCTGGTGCCTACTCATATTGATTTTATGCATGGATTGGAAAATTACTGTTTTGGTTGAAATATAAATCTCCGCTTGTCTTTTTTTTTTGCGCTTTTTAGCGGTTTTAGACCTACAGATTGGAATTTGGTGTCCATGCGTAAAATTGAAATTTTACGCATGGACTGCGCTACGACATTTTCTATTGAATTCCAACATATCGTTTGCGGTTTTGTCAGCTTTTTGCCGGCTTTCACACATTGTCTAAAACAGAATGGTAAGAGCTGAATTTTTGAAGGGCACCTCAAAACGTGTTTTAACATTGAATTTTCGACATCGAAAATTGCAGCCAATTTATTTATATATATAAAGAGAGAGAGAGAGAGAGAGAGAGAGAGAAGGAAAGTCGTGTGATGTTCACACCAGATTGTCAAACATGAACTATCACTGAGAATGCTTGCTCTAAGTTCTAAGTTACTTTGCTCTTTACTTTGGAAAAATTGAAGCAATTTAAAATAACTCCAGCTCTGTTTGAGTACTGTATTTTATGGGTCTGATGGTCTTCAGATATCCAAATAGGACCTAAAATATACTGAGCTAACTTCCATCAGGAACATAGGTAATTATATTTTCCATGCAAGGTTTTATCTAAGTCAGACAAGGCGTTCAAAAGTTATCTTTAGTCGAACAGACAGACTAAGGTAAAACTAGAGCATAATTTTCTTTATACGAAAGTTTAAGATTTCAAAGTTGACCATTGGACCATATCTGAAAATAGGCGACTTTCCTCAGTGAAAGTTTTAGTTAGTACTTAAATAAAATAGACAAGTGAATTAGGAGTTACTTGTCCATTTTATATTGGCAGATAACTACAACAGGATGTTATTTTACAGTGTACTAAAAATTAATATTTTACAGTCCATTCAATATCCATGGTATTATACAGTTAATATTTTACAAGTTAATATTTTAAAAACAAGTTAATATTTTATTTTTAATAAAATAAAAATTAATATTTTACAGTTTTAATATTTTAAAAGTTAATGTTTTACAGTGCATTGGTAGATAACTACAACGGGATGGTATTTTACAGTGTATTAAAAGTTAATATTTTACAGTGCATCGGTAGATAACTAAAACAGGATGGTATTTTACAGTGTATTAAAAGTTAATGTTTTACAATGCATTGGTAGGTAACTACAACAGGATGTTATTTTACAGTGTATTAAAAGTTAATATTTTACAGTGCATCGGTACATAACTAAAACAGGATGGTATTATACAGTGTATTAAAAGTTAATGTTTTACAATGCATTGGTAGGTAACTACAACAGGATGTTATTTTACAGTGTATTAAAAGTTTATATTTTACAGTGCATTGGTAGATAACTACAGCAGGATGGTATTTTACAGTGTAATAAAAGTTAATATTTTACAGTGCATTGGTAGATAACTACAGCAGGATGGTATTTTACAGTGTATTAAAAGTTAATATTTTACAGTGCATCGGTAGATAACTACAACAGTATTGTACTTTACAGTGTATTATAAGTTAATATTTTACAGTGCATTAGTAGATAATTACAGGAGGATGGTATTTTACAGTGTATTAAAAGTTAATATTTTACAGTGCATTAGTAGATAATTACAGGAGGATGGTATTTTACAGTGTATTAAAAGTTAATATTTTACAGTGCATTGGTAGATAACTACAACAGGATGGTATTTTACAGTGTATTAAAAGTTAATATTTTACAGTGCATTGGTAGATAACTACAACAAGATGGTATTTTATAGTGTATTAAAAGTTAATATTTTACAGTGCATTAGTAGATAATTACAACAAAATTGTATTTTACAGTGTATTAAAAGTTAATATTTTACAGTTCATTGGTAGATAACTACAACAAAATTGTATTTTACAGTGTATTAAAAGTTAATATTTTACACTGCTCCGGCATTTTTTTGATAAAGATAAAAAACAAAAATCATACAATGATGAAAGAAGCCCCAAAGTTTCAATGAGAAACCTAAAGCATTCAATGATAAAAGAAACACAAAGTTTTCAATGATAAAAAGAATGATGACGTTATTTTTCAGAACAAAATAAATTTTTAGGGGGGTATGTTTTTTTTTTTTTTTTTTTTTTTTTTTTTTTTTTGTGTGTGACGATTCCAAAGGTTTATTTTTGAAAATAATAAACCAAAATCACGGCTTTTCTCATCTATAAAAAAGAAGAAATTTCTTTTTTATATATAGGAAGTTGCAATGCCAAAATACGTTTCGGGGTGCCCATACCTAATCTATTATTGTGAGTGTAGGATTTTTCGTGTCCTAATATAAAATATACATAGATATACCACTGTCTGCTACCTGCCGTTCTCCTTTCATCCATGAAAACCGCCAGGGTGTATTCAATTAAAAATGCAAGTTTTGTGACTATAATTTCAAGTCTCTAGTACTTACTGTTTTCTTTTCAGACATGATTCGTGAAAACCGCCAAAAAAACCTTGAGTGGCGGGTTAAAAAAGGATCCAAATTTGAAGTATCTAACTACAGACCAATATCCCTTCTGTCAATATTTTCCAAAATTTTTGAAAAAAAAAATATCTTCAAACATTTTTATTGTTTTGTTGACAAATATTTAACACCCTCACAACATGCCTTTCGTAGTAAAAAATCAACTATTACAAACCTTGCCGATTTTCTTCTCTCCATTTTTTTGCTAATCGCGGTCAGGTTGATACGATTTACTTTGATGTATCCAAAGCATTTGATACTATTCATCATCAGCGACTACTTCATAAACTCAGGTGCTAGTTGGTCCTTACCTTGCCGCGAGTTTTTAAGTGAGTAAGTGATTTGCGGACCTTCAAGGCTAGACGAAAAAATCATCAGCGATACATGTTGTAGGCTTATACATGCAAAGCCGATAGGCAGTACAAGATCAGTGTTAATTCGAACCTCACCAAGGTATGTGCCTTTTTCTAGTAGTCAGTGTTAGCCAAAAATAATAATCTCACAAGTGAGGGATAAATTACTAAAATGAATTAAACATTAAAAATCAGTACACTATTTTCTTTATATGCTTTCACCATCTGAGCTATCCATAGTTTGTTCTTATAGGGCCGAATTATACAAAAAAATATTTAAAAGTGGTTTATTTTATCTTGGGGATTGTTTTTTTTTTTTTTTTTTTTTTTTTTTTTTTTTTTTTTTTTTTTTTTTNNNTTTTTTTTTTTTTTTTTTTTTTTTTTTTTTTTTTTTTTTTTTTTTTTTTTTTTTTTTTGTGCAGTGATTTGTTTCAATAACGTGTTTACGTGTTCTTAATTCCTAAGAACAAAATAATTAATTAAATTCTTAATTAATTCCTATAATTTTTTTCTTCTGTTATTAAAAATAACACCATTATTTTTTTCCTTAGAAATAATGGTTTTTTTTTTAAAGTAAAATACTTTTTTTATAATTAATTTGAATTACATAATAATTAATTCAAATTATTACGTAATCATTTCTTTGAGAAATTTCAGTCGCCATATTTGATAGGTATTTTCATTAAAGATTTCAAGTTTTTAACATCAACTTTTTCTGTGGTTCCAACTAATTGAAACTTGTCAAAATCAAATAGTTTGATTTTTTCAATTATTTTCGGGAATCAAAATACGACTCATTCTAATCAGCTGTTTATGTTTGTTTGATTCAGCTGTTTATCACAAATGATCAAAATTTAAAATTTTGTTTATAGTTGATAATGATAATAATTTTTTCTGATAACAAGATTAACGACTTTAACAAGTGGTTTAAAATAACAAGATTAACAAGTGGTTTAAAATTGATCTTTTATAATTATTATCACTAGTAAAAATATATTTCTTTGATTATTTTTTGTTTGGAATAAATGAGTATCATGAAATATTTTCTTCATTGTTAAAGCGTTTTATATCCAGTGGCGGATTTAAGGAATAAGACCCGGACGGCAATTTTCTGGGGGGGGCATAAGTATNGGGGGGGGGGGGGCAGTGGTGGGAATGGAATAGGAAGAAGACGGGAAATAGTGCATTATGGCTTTTTTTGCAAATAACATAATTGACAACTTCAATATTCGTCAATCGAAATACAGCAATAAAACTTTAAACATGCCTGATAAGTATCGGTAATTCAAATCAGAATTTAATGTGTGATTGAATGTTAGTGTCCTTGTAAATCGGCCGGATTTCGCAGCTAGTAGTTCGCACAAGACAGGTAATAATGCACAAGCACATCGTAATTTAATTTCCATCAGCAAATTCAACAGAAAGAGTCACTAGCCAGTTTCCTGTACATTATGTAGTTCAAAAGTTATCAATTGTTATCTATGAGTATATGGTGTCCAATAGTATGCCATCCATATAAGTTGGATTATATCATACGTAATCAGTCTCGTGATGTGTGCTATGATGAATGTGTCTTTCAGTTAATAACACTGAAATACGTAAAATTATGTGAACAGATACTGCACACATTCAGCGAAAGTGATATCGTGGTCATTATAACCATCCACGAATAAATCACGGCAATACATAATAAAGGCCTGCGCAAAGAGCTACAATTAGCCCATAGGTAACAGACAGATACTATTAATTTTTTTTGGAGCAAGTAACAAGCTTAAAATTTGGTTTAATATAATTTAAAAAGTCTTTTTAAACGTTTTAGGGGTGGGAGATTAATTAATTCACTTTAATTTTAATTTATTTTGAAAAAAAAAAAAACATTTTTCTTCCGTATTTATTGAACTATTTGAATATATTGAACTGAAGCAGACATAGTTGTACCAACATGAGAAAAGTCCTATGCAAGTTTGTTTATTTTATCAATATAAGCGTTAAGATGAACGTCCCCCNTTTAACGCCCCCCCCCCACAGAGAGCTAAGGAAATGTTTTGATCGGCCATATCTCGATTAAACTTGTTCTTCTCATAAAGTCGCTCCCTAAAAACTCTTGAAAAAAAACTAAAATAAATTAAATCGTAGTGATTTTTTTTCTTTTTTCATGTTATATACATTTGATTTCTCCAAAGTTTCGTCGATTTTCAAGCAATAAAATTGTGAATTAAACATTTAAAAGTGAGTTTTCTCGTATTTCTCACCATTTAATCGTGAATATTAACCTTAGTCTACTTTCAATTGATCATATTTTAAGTTAGGTTAGTTGCTCAGAAAAAAAAATAGTATCTGTCTGGTCCCAGCCCATAAAACATTGTGAAATGTCTTTTAAAAGCTTTGCAATGTTTAAAAGTTGATCTTATGCAGCCCTAACATGCCGAGAAAATAGCTAATTTAACTATTTTAGCTCTTTCAACCTTAGCGCCAATATGAAGTTTTCTAAAAACGGAGAATTTATCTGAATCATGTCGATTTGATTAGCACTACAAATTTTAAAAATAATAGGTAATAATTTTTTTTTACAATAAAAGGTCTTCATTTTACATTTGAACTAGCCAAAAAATATGGACCTCAAGCTGTTTTCATGCCGGAGGGGGCCTGAGACCATTCTTCCTGGGGGGCCCAGGCGGCAATATTCATTTCGCCATTCCTTAAATCCGCCACTGTGTATATCTGTTAATAATTTAATTGAAATTTTGTGATTGTTCCATCCTTTTTCGACATTGTCTTCAGTTCATGAGTTTTTTATTTTCAATTTGTTTGATTTGTGATGATCTTATCCTGTAATTGCTTTCTGTTTATTATGTGTATGCTGTGAAATTTGAATGCTTCCTTTTTTTTGTATGTTCCCTGTTTCGTGATTTGTTTCATATTGTGTATCCGCATATATCTGCCTTTGTATTGTTAAAAAAAAATCTTTTTAATTCTATTAACTATAACGTTGTTCCGCGTTCCGGTTTTTATTCTAACCTTAATTACTTAATGCTAATGTAATGGGAGAAAACACCCCTAACCATGATAATGTTCCATTTGGGGGGGGGGGGGCGTATGGTCGATCTTTCATCCCTCTTTTCTTTTCCTCCCCGCGAGTTTTTAAGTGAGTAAGTGATGTGCGGAACGTCAAGTCATCTACACGAAAAATTCATCAGAGATACGACATGTTGTAGGCTTGCACATGCAAAGGCCGATAGGCAGACCAAGATCAGTGTTAATTCGAACCTCACCAAGGTATGTGCCTTTTTTTAGTAGTCAGTATTAGCCAAAAATAATAATCTCACAAGTGACATATAAATTACATGTAAAATGAATTAAACATTAAAAATCAGTACACTACTTTCTTTATATCCTTTCACCATCTGAGGATCTGAGCTATCCAGGTGCTATGACTATCAGGTTATATCAATTGGTTTGAAAGTTTCTTGGTTGATGATCTTTTGTTGTTAAAATAAATAAATCTCTTTCTTCGTCTTTTTCAATTAAATCAGGTAGTCCGCAGGGAAGTACTCTTGGGCCATTATTGTTTCTTTTCTTCATCAATGATATCCATTTAGTCTTAAAGAATTGTTATTTTTCGTTATTTTCAGATGATCTAAAAATTGGCGTTGGTTATAATTTGTATTGTTTAAAGAACCAAATATTACAATCGGAAATCAACATTATATTAAATTGGTTCACTCAGAATTATCTATCTGTCAATATCTCTAAAACCAAGATAATTACTTTTACAAGGAAAAAGTGTTGGCATTTGGCTGTTTACTATGTTGATTCTTCTGTTATTTCTCGATAAGCAAATGGATCTTGGTGTTCTTCTCGATGCAAAACTTTTATTTACTTTAAATACTTGTAAATTAGGTATTAGTTTCAAAGGCTCCGTCTCGTTTTGGTATCATTCTTAGGCTATGTGGTAATTTTAATTCTATGCCACTCATGATCATGTTCTTCACTATATTCAATCATTCAAGTTGGAGTACTGTTCTATAATCTCTGGTAAGTTAAACATTACCAATTCTAATCGCATGGAAAATGTTGAAAGTAGATTTCTGGTTTGTTTTATGAAGTTTCTCTATGGCAATTTTCTCTACTCTTACGATAATATCTGGTTCCTACTAATTATTGAAAAACTCATATCAGAGATCGTCGCGATCTGCACACAAAATTCTTTTTTTAACAATATTTTTAGCTTTAATAATATTACCCCTCCTGACCCTTTCTACTACTCCCTCTGTCACCTCTCTGTGTCTAATCAACTCGCGGTGAAACAAATATTTAGTTTGTTTCTGCAAAATTTTGAATTTAACTCCGATTTCTGACCATTTCATTCAGGTATAATCTTTATTGTATATAATAAAAGGCATTGTACTGAGGCAGGGACCTTCGTTGCACCATGTGCCCTAAGAAATGATTTTGCAAAATTTTAATATTAAAGGGTAGAAATTGCGAAAAGTAAACAATCCCCATAAGAAATACATTGGAGCGAGAGAGATAGCATGATACATGTATAATGTATATACGTACAATACGTACATACAACAGTGTATACGCCTATTTTCACAATTTTTAAAAAAGAGAAAATAATATACTATTAACATGGGAACGGCCTTGCCTCTAAGTCCCCAAGCTATAGGCCGTAGCGAAGCACGGTCGAAACAGTTTGTAATATATTAAGAATGCGACAAAAACAGACAAGAGTTGATTCGATTTTAACAAAAAAAATCGTCGTTCGTCATTAATAGCATAACAATGATATAAATACCAAATTTGGTTTTAGGCAGAATGATATAAACATAAACATGGACCAATGGCTGAAACACGATTTTTGAGCTCTAGGGTACTCAGAACGTGTTTTGCATTGAAAACTTGACATTAGAATATTTAGTACATTACATAAGACAAGGAGAGTAAAAATATATAAAACGAACTTTCTTTTCAGTAACAAAATGTGCATAACTTTATCTTTTTCGATTTGTCATAAAAAGGAAAAATGTTTTCAATATTTCACAAAACGTTACTTCAAAATTCATAACGTTTAGAGCTACTCCCGTTTTTTTCTCTTATCTCTTGCGCAGAGATGGTTTTCAGGTAATCCTAAAATAATTTCTCAAAATACATTTGGACGCTTGGTCCGATTTTGATAAAACTTCACATGCACAATCATTACCTAACGTGAGCTCATTATATTTTGAGCCCTTTTGGGGACACCCGTGTACATTGCGATTTATTTGAAATATAGGGCCGAAATTATTTTAAATAGCTTTGCTAATTTAATTTGCTTTGCTCAAGAGCAAAGCAACTTACCTAAATCTTTTGAGTATTCCCTAAAGATTTCTTCCCAAGAGCTTTGAAAAAAAGGATTAGGTATTTACTAGATCAAGTAGGTATTTAAAAGTAGACTCAGAGTTCTACCCTGCACCTCGAATCAATCAAAAAATATTAAAATTTTCATACGAATGAAAATTGTGGTTGCTGTCTCAGACAACTGTAGGTTTGGATTAAACAATTTTCCATGGAGGTTTTCGCCGGTCATTCATTTGAAGCTACTACAACTACAAGCTAAAAGTACTATACGAGCAACCACACGCTACAAATAGTGAAATGGATGTCGCTCGTAATCACTTGAGGTAGGAGGGCGTTCGTCCTTTAACTAAAGGTAAGCACACATTGCGATCTGACCCGACCGACCGCACACAAAAGTCTGCCAAAATTAAATTAGTGTTAAAATTAGATCAATCAATAGCCAACGATCATACCACGTTGAATACACCAGTTCCCGTCAGATCACTGAGAGTTAAGCAATGTCGGGCGTGGTCAGTACTTGGATGGGTGACCGCGTGGGAACACCACGTATCGTTGGCTCTTTTTTCCGGCCCAACCCAGGCTGGGTGAGGTCAATGTGGTAGCTNCTTTATATGAGCTGAGAGCTCAATCTTTATATGAGCTGAGAGCTCAATCTTTATATGAGCTGAGAGCTCAATCTTTATATGAGCTGAGAGCTCAATCTTTATATGAGCTGAGAGCTCAATCTTTATATGAGCTGAGAGCTCAATCTTTATATGAGCTGAGAGCTCAATCTTTATATGAGCTGAGAGCTCAATCTTTATATGAGCTGAGAGCTCAATCTTTATATGAGCTGAGAGCTCAATCTTTATATGAGCTGAGAGCTCAATCTTTATATGAGCTGAGATCTCAATCTTTATATGAGTTGAGAGCTCAATCTTTATATGAGCTGAGATCTCAATCTTTATATGAGCTGAGAGCTCAATCTTTATATGAGCTGAGAGCTCAGTCTTATATATATTAGGTACAACGTAGTTTCCGTTTCAGAGCAAACTTCTTCAAGAAGACATGTAAGTATTTTCTTGTGATGGAAAAATAATTGAAACTAAACATTTTATTTTGAAAATAAAATGTTTTCTTGTTCACTGCATGCAAATGAGCATGCAGTGAGAATTTTATTCTAAGCCGTCTGTGACATATCAAAGAAAATGTTTCTTTATAGTTTCTAATTGCTTTTCTTGCTTCCCTACCTTCAGAATTAAACTGACGATCAAGCCCGACAAGGGGGGGGATCCCCCCAGGCCCGGGATTTCCTAAGAGGCCTTTGAGAAAATTATCATAATGAAAATTTAGAAAATATTTTGGTTGTCCCAGCCGCTGACTAGACTAGTCATGCCTTCTTTGTAGAACACATTCTTTTCGATAGGTACTGTATTTTGGTTGTCCCAGCCGCTGGCTAGACTAGTCATGCCTTGTTTGTAGAACACATTCTTTTCGATAGGCACTGTATTTTGGTTGTCCCAGTCGCTGGCTAGACTAGTCATGCCTTATTTGTAGAACACATTCTTTTCGATACGTACTGTATTTTGGTTGTCCCGGCCGCTGGCTAGACTAGTCATGCCTTGTTTGTAGAACACATTCTTTTCGATAGGCACTGTATTTTGGTTGTCCCAGCCGCTGGCTAGACTAGTCATGCCTTGTTTGTAGAACACATTCTTTTCGATACGTACTGTATTTTGGTTGTCCCGGCCGCTGACTAGACTAGTCATGCCTTGTTTGTAGAACACATTCTTTTCGATAGGTACTGTATTTTGGTTGTCCCGGGTTGTCCGGCCCGCTTACTAGACTAGTTACGCCCTGTATATTTAGAACACATTCTTATCACTCTAGCCCTGTGGGAGAAGCGCCAAAATGGATGGTTATCCCGGCCGCTGACTAGACTAGTTACGCCCTGTATATTTAGAACACATTCTTATCACCCTAGCCCTGTGAGAGAAGCGCCAAAATGGATGGTTATCAAGGCCACTGACTAGACTAGTTACGCCCTGTATATTTAGAACACATTCTTATCACCCTAGCCCTGTGGGAGAAGCGCCAAAATGGATGGTTATTCTGGTCGCTGACTAGACTAGTTAAGCCTTGTTCGTGGAACACATTCTTTTCGATAGGTACTGTATTTTTGACCCTCCAACTTACAAGGACGCTTAATACTATTAATATTTATGTTAAACACTGCCTTTGTGTATTGCGATAGCGCTCCCCCACCCAGTCAACTCAAACTTTTGAATGGTTTTCCCTGAGATTGTGGAAAAAGAGAGATGGAGAAAGACAGAGAGAGAGAGAAGAGAGGGGGGGGTAATGAACAAAAACATTGCAGGGCTTATCAAGAGTGGAAAATAATGGTTTTCGAGGATACAGAGAGTTTCACGAGGTAAGACACTTTCGGGGGCAACTTTAATTAAATATAGAACTACCTACGCCTTGTGTAAGTGAAATGAAAGTGGATATTTTGAAATTTATTAGAGATCGGTACTCAAGACAGCAATCATAACTCTACTGCGTCTGTTAGAAATTGTCTCAAGTTTGGGTAAAAATCATACCAACTTTATTTTCTTTCCAACGATTGTTATCAACCAGCGTCCATGACCCGTTGTATGGACCGATTCCCGTTAGATCACTGAAGTTGAGAAACGTCCAGCGACTGTGTTACCACGTAGGTCTGCGCCCTCGTGATGCTGGCAAACCAAGAGTGGGTGAGGGCAATGTGGGTACCTCGTTTATACATTTTCAGCGAATGGAGCCAAAAATCCCCGTCTTGAAGGTTGAAGGGCCAATAGATGGCGTACGCAAAAAAAAAAAAAAAAAAAAAAAAAAAAAAAAAAAAAAAAAAAAAAAAAAAAAAAAAGAGAGAGAGATTACTCTCGCATATTAGGACAGAAGGGGATCAGGCCAAATGCTCAACTTTTCCGGAGGAGCAAAATAAAAAGGCTGTGACATTATTTATATTTTTTTCTTTATTGCAAATTATATACAAAAAGAATAGCAACTTTTTG
The DNA here is from genome assembly GCA_012654025.1 of Pachypsylla venusta. Classification (NCBI taxonomy): domain Eukaryota; kingdom Metazoa; phylum Arthropoda; class Insecta; order Hemiptera; family Aphalaridae; genus Pachypsylla; species Pachypsylla venusta. The sequence continues at coordinate 7,918,504 of CM022881.1, forward strand.
AAGTAATCAACCAGTATTAAAATATTTTCATATGTTTGGAGATTATATCTGACTTCGACCCTGCTAATAATCTTTAGTATCTATGCATTCAAAGGTCATTCGTTGGACCCTGAGTAAAGCTAATATCTTGTGTACGCATTTAAAGGTCATTGGTACGGAGCTGAGTAAAGCTAATATCTTTAGTATCTACGCATTCAAAGGCCATTAGTTCGGAGTTGAGTAAAGCATTAAAAGTCATTGGTTCGAAGCTGAGTAAAGCCAATATCTTTAGTATCTACGCATTCAAAGGTCATCGATTCGACAATGAGTAAAGCTAATATCTTTAGTACGCATTCAAAGTTATAGAACAACTATTTCGAGTTTACCCAGCATTAATTTTTTGTGATATTGAAGAGTGAGGTCAAAACAACTTCAGCTCAAAAAAAGGCCAAACGCAAAGCCCTTATATATATATATCAAATGAATCTCAAAATATTTACATTTTATATTTCAAAAATGTATTACAAAAGGTGTAGTTCTAATATTATTTGAAAGTTCCCTCCCTCGGACCTCCCCTGATTGTGACCAAGATATGAGAATCACCAAAATTCGGAATTCAGCGTTGATTGAAATTTGAAACTGTTCTTCAGATATTAAGCATAGCTTCTTTATTGAATTGAAACACCCTGTATATGGGAGAGAATGAGAAATATCTTGAGGGGAGGGGTCAGAATAAGTATTAGGAGCTAAAATGAGACATCATTAAAAGTAACATTCTAAAAGAGATTGGGAGGGAGCGATACTTTTATTTTATTTCATCAACAATTTTCTTATGACTGAGCAATTATTATTATTTTTCTCTTCTTTTTCCGATTCTGCTTCTCTTTAGGTCTCTCAGAGTAAGAAACATTTTAACCGCGTGAGAGCTACAGTTCGCAGAACTGTAGGTACATATTCAGAAATACAAAATTAGAATTTAGTGGCACACATGAGGTTTTTTTTTTGTCGGATTAAGCGCTTTAACTGCATCTAAACAGACGGTCGTTTGTGCTGATGCCCACTATTTAGATTTTTTCATAGTAATTTAATACTTTGAGGTACTTTAAAAGTGAGTCGTTTGACGCACTATTATCGGACAAAGATGGAGCAGGTGATAAAGAGCATCTTGTGAAGAGTGGGATAAGACAGAGCAGAATGTGGTTTACCGAGAGAGTGAGGCCACATTCACAGAACGGTGGGTCAGATCTAGTGAAGATGAATGAGTGTGTAAGTCTCGTGTGACGTATTCCCATTCTACACAAAACGACCTCTTCATAGCGAGACGAGCAAAAACAAGAATCCCCTTTACCAAGATCGGGCTTTATATAGATTTGATTTTATTGGTAGAAAGAAATTTAAAACACAGGTCTTTGAAAGCGAGTAAAGATAGATGACTGATGAAAGGGCGAATATCTTCAGAAGACGAGAGATTAAAGTGAGTAGCAGTAGATAGGTCCCTAGTAGCAGCGTCAACTATCTCATTGCCCACAATTCTACAATGCGAAGGAAAAAGGCGATATCAATATTTGAGGAAGATAGATTTTTCCAGAGTGATTGAATTTGAGCGACAATTGAATTTGTATTGCGAAAAACACATGAGTTTAAGTACTTATGACGATGAAACTGACGAATTTGGATCTATGTATGCAAACCAAAAAAGACATGTTTGCAGTGCTAAGATATGCCGGCGGGCCTTTGTGGTAAGGCCCACCGGCCTCCACACATGTTTGTGGGTATCACAGCATTTCAAAGTACATTATGTAGGTACTCATTGTCTTCAATCTTCTACTAAACCAAATCTTTTTACTCTGGTAATGCCGCCACTGGTCGCTACTCACATTAATATTCCTCGCGTAACTGAAATTTTGCAAGCCATATTTTCCAACCCTGCCGGGAATGTAACCTGAGCTCCTCGCTTGTAATGCCATTGTGATGACCACTGGACCAGGAGAACTGTTTACCTCGCCATCAAGATAGAACTAATAGTTCTGTGAGTTCAGTTGCGCACCCAAGATTTTCATTTGGGGAAGGGTTTTTTATTAGTAAGTTATGCGCTACGATACCTATACTATCTCCATGAATTTCGGAGAGGGGGGTTTAGTAGTAAGATATACGCTACGATACCTATACTATCTCCATGAATTTCGGAGAGGGGGGTGGAGTAGTAAGATATACGCTACGATACCTATACTATCTCCATGAATTTCAAAGAGGCAGGTTTAGTAGTAAGATATACGCTACGATACCTATACTATCTTCATGAATTTCGGAGAGGGGGGTTTAGTAGTAAGATATACGCTACGATACCTATACTATCTCCATGAATTTCGGAGAGGGGGGTTTAGTAGTAAGATATACGCTACGATACCTATACTATCTCCATGAATTTTGTAGAGGGGGTTTAGTAGTAAGATAAACGCTACGATACCTATACTATCTCCATGAATTTCGGAGAGGGGGGTTTAGTAGTAAGATATACGCTACGATACCTATACTATCTCCATGAATTTCGGAGAGGGGGGTTTAGTAGTAAGATATGCGCTACGATACCTATACTATCTCCATGAATTTCGGAGAGGGGGGTATATCTAAAACATACCTACATAAGGCTATCCATTTTATCTAATTTTCGGGGTGATGAAATGTTGAGGAAGGTTTGATGAAATATCCGAGATATTGAGGGTATGTTTGTGTATGCAAAAGTATATTTCTTGATACAGTCATACTTATCCCTAAAATCGCCAGTCTGTTCCGGTCAAAACATGGTGGGGGTGAAATTTTCGGGATTTTAAGGGTATATGTTTGTGCACTGCAAACATGTCTTTTTTGGTACAGGCATATTTATCCCTAAAATCTCCAGCCTGGTCCGGTCAAAACATGAGCCGGGGGAGGGGGGAGGTGAAGTTAAGACCCTCCAACAAATATCTACCTATGAATTCCACTAAATTGTTTTAAGTAAGTTGTTCTACGTAGGGGAAGCTATTTTGACGTATATAGCCGCTAAACATGCGAAAGGTAATACTGGGTTGGATCACTGTAGTATGCGCATAAAAATTTGAATGTATTTTTTTTTATTTGGAGGTGGGGTTCTAACCCGGACTCCCCCCACTGTGTGAGCTGTGGCCTTACTTAATTATTGGACCACCACCAAGTTCCGGAATAGGGGAAGTCCTCTGAGAGATCTTATATTTAAAATATATTTATACAAAACTATAATTATTGTGTTCGGGAACGAAATTGGTGCTTAAATAAAATATTATATCACTCCCCAAAAGCCATACACTAAATTCACTCCATCTTTAAGTTATGGTAGATTTTTAGATATTTGCAAAGCTAATACGGGCAAACACTAATACGAATAGGTTGTAGGCATTATCCAATGCCAAAATGCCATTGAGAATGGTTATTTCAAATGAACATTCAGAAGAAGTCTTCCGTTTTCTCTGCTTTATTATCACTTTCACTTCTCCCTTTAATATCTGTACGTTAATAAAACAAAGTCACCCTAAATTACTGGAGACTGGTTCACATCATTCCCAATTCCCAACCCCCCCCCCCCCC
>CM022881.1:7933030-7957644 GCA_012654025.1 Pachypsylla venusta
GCTTTCACGCTTAAACTACTGAACCGATTTTGATGAAATTTGGTATGGAGATAGACTAAACTTTAGGAATGGACATAGGCTACTTTTTATCGCGAAAAAAAGGGTTGAAACTATAAACGGCCATGCCTATAAAGCGCCAAGCGAAGCGGGCGTATCCTGCTAGTTATCTAATAAGTTCAAATGTTTCATTTGTTTCAAGCTGGTTGTTGAAAACAACTCTACCACTTTCTACTGCTTTATTGATTTCCAGCGTTTCATACAGGGACAATTTATAGGGATTTTCTGGTCTTGAGTGTAACAGCCAGCAACATTGAAGTTCTACACTCAAGACCAGAAAATCCCTATAAATTGTCCCTGTATGAAACGCTGGAAATCAATAAAGCAGTAGAAAATGGTAGAGTTGTTTTCAACAACCAGCTTGAAACAAATGAAAAATTTGAACTTATTAGATAATAAACCAATAACTAAATCTTATAAACAAACATAAAAATTATTAATTATTAATAAAAATAAAATAAAAAAAAAATCTCTATTTTTCCCACTCTAATCTATATTAGATACTCCATTATTTCAAAATTTTATAACTCGCACAGAAGCTCTGATGATGTGTTCAGGAGAACATGAAACTAGTTAGCTCAATTTAACATCTAATTAATATTTAGTCAAGTGAAGATATAGTGCTTTTAACCTTCAATATGGTTTTTCTTGACATAGTATCCCAATATAACGAATTTATAGGCTAAAATGTTCGATGTCGACTTTTCAATGCCAAAACATAAATGTGTTTTGGCCCAAATCTCGAGTTTCAGCCATTGGTCCGTGTGTGATGCGTTTGTCGGTCTGTAAACAAGATATCTCAAGAACGGTAAGTGCTAGAGACTTGCAATTAGTGATTCGGTCTAAAACCAGAAGGCTAAGAGTGAATATAGGTGCCTATAATATGTAAGAGTTTTATGCATAGAATGCTCAGAAACACTTTTAGTTGAAAAAAATTTACCGTTGAAGTTCTTTGACGCTTTTCAGCGATTTTCACGAATTCAGCATAAAGTGAAAATGACACTCTTGGAAGTCATGTCTTGGAAATTTCTAATGGCCGCCATCTTGAAACCAAACACGCTAGACGTGTAAAAATTTTTTGCAAAGTACTTCTAATTTTGTTGTCTTTCTGAAAATGTATCACAAGAAAAAAACAAAAGTTGAAAAAGAAAAAAATTGTTACAACATCAGGTGGTTTATTTTGGCATATAAACATACATAAAGCCGTTCAAAAGATATTCAGGTAGTCTCGGACTTTTAGGCCACCTTGTATAAAATTTCTGCACTGAATACGCAAAGACACTTTTGGTTGCAGTACCATTTATCTTTGGCGCTATTTTGCCGCTTTTTGACCATTTTGAAATGTCAATTGTATGTATTGGACGCTTCATAGAACTTTCAGTTCAAGTCAAATTTATAGTTGGCGGTGTTGCCTTTTTTTGGCATTCTTGAATCCTGGAACTCAAGATTTCTGCTCTGAGAACCTCAAAACTGTTTCGGCATTCAAAACTCAACATCGAAATTTTTAGCACAGTACAATACTCTCATCTTTTTTTATATATATAATAAAGTCGTGTGATGTTCACACCAAATTTTTCAACTCACTCCACTCCATCCTATTTCCCGAGGGACCTATAATTAATTATGCTTTACGACGGACGTAGGAGGAGCCCTTAATAAACATGGTGTAACAGACAAAAGTGTAAAATTTTTAAAGCCTTTTACGCTCAATCGATAGTTCAAGAGCGTGTAGAGCGTACATTGGCGCTGCGTCTGCGATGTAAGTAAGTAAATGATCAGCATTGTGTGTGTGTGTGTGTGTGTGTGTGTGTGTGTGTCACCTTTCTTTTCATGAAATCCACTAATAAGTGACAAAAAGCGACAACACTCTATTCAACTCCAAATAAATTCGGCATAAAATTGACATACATATAAAATTTAATGTCTCTAGTACTTACCGTTATTGTGATCAATGGCTGAAAATTGAGCAGTTTTGGGGATCCCAAAATGCAGTTTGGCATTGACAATCTGAGCGCACGGCTGTGCGCCAGGCCAAGTTCCGGAAAGCACCAGTGTATCTTTTTTTTTTTGCATTAGGCGCTTTAACTAATAGCTAAAGCTATGTCCTTCGCGCCGATTCCTCAAAAAAGTTAATCTTTACACGAAGCAATTCGCCAGGTCAGATATCCGGTTCTACAGGGGATAGGTCATTGAAATTTTGAACATACATTCCGTAGTATAGTACAATACTACAGGATAAACTTCAAAATTTAATGTTAACCCGGGTAGGAGATAGGTAATTTCAAAGTTTGCACTTTTGGATACTGACTGACTGACTGATTGACTCACTGATCATCAAAAGTTTCAGGCACTTTCCGTACACCTAGAGCGCTAAAATTTTGCATGAAGTTATCCACTGACATCCACGTAAAGGGAAAAATCCGAAAAATTGAACTTTTTAACTGTATGTGCTCCAAAACGGTGTCGCTTTAGGGGAGACAGTACAACGTATTTTAATGTAGTTTTAACTGATAAAAAACTGAAATCTTGCATAAAGTTAGATATTTACATGCAATATAGCAGGAAATAATTTATATTTGAACTTGGAGTGAAAAATCTAAGTGCTCCAAAACGGTTCCGCTTTAGGGAAGAAAATGCACGAAATCTAGTTTCACCTGCTAAGACTCTGAAATCTTGCATGAAGTTAGAGGGACTTAAATTCAATTAAACCCGCAAATGTCAAAATTGAAACGCGTCAATTCTCAGTGTTTTGACTTCAAACAAGAAACTTTATCAATACTTTGGTGTTAGATTTTATTGAACATTTGGGTCCGGTTTACACAGAAATTTCCTGTTTTCCGATTTGTTGTGTAATCGAAAAGAAGAAGAAGAAATAAAGAAAAAACGGCCAAATAATCAGTTACATATAGTAATCTTTACAAAAAGTATTGATATCTCACAAAAAATTATCATTGAAAAAAGGTCAAGTTCCTTCCACTTTTCCAAAAAATTCCGCCTATGAAAGTAGTGATATCCATTATTGGGGCCAAGTTTATTGTTGCTGCTGTATATCCCGCACTTAAATTTATTATTGCACGTTCTTCTGTCTCAATTCTCTTAAAGTAATACCGACTTTACACTTGGCCAGTTTTATATAGGTAGTATTTTACGAATCCCCTAAGAAAAACTGACCAAATGTAAAGTCGGTATTACTTTAAGAGAATTGAGACAGAAGAACGTGCAATAATAAACTTAAGTGCGGGATATACAGCAGCAACAATAAACTTGGCCCCAATAATGGATATCACTACTTTCATAGGCGGAATTTTTTGGGAAAGTGGAAGGAACTTGGCCTTTTTTCAATGATAATTTTTTTGTGAGATAATACTTTTATTTTACAGGATAAGGAAAGCCATCAGGGTTTTCCGAAGTTGGGAAACCCTAGCTGCACTATACTCAGTATGAGAAGCACTCTCCGCTGATGTACTTACAGAGCGTATCAAGAACACTCTCTTTTTAGAAATCAGTAGGGCCATTAGCCGACATAAAATGCTAGCATTATTATCCTTAATAACTAACATGAGAAAACATTTTATTTTTCAAAAAGCAACATAAAAAATGGCAATCTTTTATGAACAAACGCTTTGGAGGATTTCTTGTATTCAATTTATCTCTAACACACAAAATGAAATTTTTAGATACTCTTATTATCGACCTTCTTTATATATTATAAGGTATAGGGTTCCGTACCAAAATGTAGTGGCAATGAACCCATATACACGTTCTGTGTATAAAATTTGTGAGCCCCCCCCCATAAATCCGGTCCTGGAGCAGGTGCTCATTTTTGTACTCAGGTTTTTGACCTTGTTATCTCATCTCTCAACGCACTCATCAAGACGAGTCGTCGAGTTAAAATTTTAAAAACACCTTATTTAATCAGAAAGAAATTATAAAACCAATTGACAAAAGTGGCATATAATAAATAAGCGACCCCAACTTACGTGAATAAAAAGCTTTACAATCAATCGTCAACAGAATAAAAAAAAATTTCCTTCAGTAAACAACAAACACCCGGAAAATCAAATTTGCTCATTTTATGATAACCAATAATAACACCGGTCGAAGTCCAATCTATCGTTTGCGGGTTATTTCGCTTTTAGTTTTTTTGGCCGATTTGAGGTGGTTTTCACAAATGCTGCCAATTGTATGTAATTGGGCGCGTCACGAAATATTTAATTAGAGTCGAATTTGCCGTTGGCGGTTTTGCCTCTTTTCGGCATTCTTGAATTCTAAAAATCGAAATTGTTGCTCTGGGGACCTCAGAACGTGTTTTAACATTTAAAACTGGACATCGCAAATTTTAGCCCATTACAAAATACTCTTGTTTTTTTTCGTGCAGAAAATTTGGACATTTTTATAAACGAGGAAAGTCACAATAGCTTATTTGTTTTATTAATAACAGGTATCTAGGTTAAGTCATCGTGGAGCTACATTGATTATCAGTCAGTCAGTGAATATACAAACTGGGCTTTGCGTTTTATAAGTATAGATTTGCCAACGTGTATGGTACGCTGAATACACCAGTTCCCGTTAGATCACTGAAGTCAGACTACGTCCAACGAGGTCGTACCATGTGGGTTTCCGTCGTGGGTTCTCGTCTCGTGATGCTGGCTATTCTTCCGGCCCAACCCAGGGCTGGGTGAAGTCAATCTGGGTAGCTGGTTTGGAAGTTTCTAGCAAATGGATGGTAATACCTCGAATTTCGTTAGTGTTTCAATTGACAAGGGCTTTTGTATCTTGAAAGATTCGTTTTAGTTAACTTAATGTAGATTCTTTTTTGACAAAGCTCACTTACTTTACTTTCCGTGTCCATCACGATAAGTGACGATGTTAAACAGACGTTAAGCCAAAAATTAAAAAAGCTACTCGTGGGTAGACTCGTTGAAGAGTCGACTCATTTCAAAAAAATAATTCGACTCGTGGAGCCGTTGCCTCGGTTATGTTCCTCGGTTATGTTAAGAGAGATGTCCATGGGAATCGTACAACAAATTTTCAGACGTAAGAGAAGTGGTGGAATATGATGAGTGGTCTGAACGACTGCTAGAATTGAACGATTTGGTGCCACAAAGCCAGAGTGTCAACCAGTGCTACTATGAACAAATACTAATCAAGCTGAGAGAAATAGTATGCAAGAAATGACCAGAGATCTGGAGTTCAGATTGAGTGGATCCTGCATCATCACAATTCATCCGCCTTTCTCTGTTGAGCAATTAGCTCCATGTGACTTTTTTATGTTCCCAAAAATTAAAACCATGATGAATGGCACCCATTGCGCGTCCTCCAAATGTACCTTGGTATTGTAAACTCGAAATTGAAAATTTTAGCTCATTACAATAATTTACTTTTTATAAGATAAAAGGAAAGTAAAAGAAAATCTTTTATGTCGTTAGTGTTTCAATTGACAACGGCTTTTGTATCTTGAAAGATTCGTTATAGTAAGTTAACTTAATGTAGATTCTTTTTTGACAAAGCCCACTTACTTTACTTTCTGTGACAATGCATGGTGGGAAAATCCTTCCCAGTGTATACTACTGAGATGGATTTTCCCATCATCTGAGAGTATAATATTATGCTAATACCTACTCTGAGGACACCGGACTAGATCATGTTCATAATCCTGGACCTTCCATGTCCTTCAATAGTGGTGAATATCTCCAATTCATGAGGATAAAATTCCATGGGCTGGCTGAGTTTGCAGCATTTTAATATTACTTTTTTTTGCTTCAAACACATTGCGTAATTATTATAGAAGTGACACTTTTCAAATGTTTTTTTCTCAATATTCCCGTAACATTTTTTTCAAATTTTTGATTTTATCTCATCACCTACCTATCCGATAATGAAATATTCAAAACCATCAAAAAATCTTTTGTTGGAATATGTTCCACCTTTGGCCACTTTTTCTCGTACATTGACTCACCTATTAGTATTGTACGACGACGGACAATTGTCTGTTGTTGTTTTTGACTCTCCAGCTCAATCTGTGTCCAAATACAGGGTCTCAATTGTTGGCAGCGAGGGGGGGGGATTCTTCGCACCCTCTCCCCGTTTAAAGGGTGCCCCGGACTGAGGGCCAAGTTGTAGTTCCTGCCGAACATGAGACGTAGATTGGTAGGATATCCGGCCTACCCGGTTCTTACCGGAAAAACAATTTCATCATCGAGGCATGGCCGTTCAAAATGTTTCCTAACCTCTCGGGGGGGAAGTTTATCTTAATGCTTATATTGATAAAATAAACAAACTTGTTCTTCTCATGAAGTTCGCTGATCCCTAAAAACTATTGCATCAATTCGGAAAAACTCTTGCTCTATTCGGGCCTTGTGCCGAATCCAAAGTGTCCGGTTTTTCCTTTGTTTCACCCTGTAGAGTAAAAAGCTAAATATAAAAATTAAGGAACTCCTTCCCCATTCTACTAATACGAAGGAATGTCTCCTGTTCCATTTTAAGTACGATGACGTCACAAGACAGTTTTTTGTTTGTTTTTTTAAACAAAAATTTAGCATTGAAAAGAAAGAAAACTTAAAGTAAAGAAATAGAAAATTTGTAAATATTTGAAACGTAAACTGAATTATTTAACAGCCATGATTCTATTTTGCTTTCAGTTAGCAAGTTGTCATGACAACAGTATCTAATGTATACTACTAGAATACAGTACGAAATGTGCTTTTAAAAGAAAAATCTGTAGTGAACATCACACGATTTTCGAAATTATCACGTGTTAGGGTCCCTAGAGCCCAAATCTAGAGTTTCAGTCATAGGTCCGTGCAGTGGCGCAAACAAAGGGGGGTCTGCCCCCCCGATTAAAAAAAAATATTGAAGTTTTATGTGCATATACAGGGTGCTTTATCTAAATTATCTATTGGTTTTTAAAAAGTTTTTTAAAAACCAATAGATAATTTGATTAAACGTGAATCTTTTATTCGCTCTGAGTGCGCGAAAACAGGCGAAACACGAGGTGTAGTGAGTGCATAATTAATGACACGTGCGTAATAAAATTAATTCTTCAGAATGTTCAGTGACAAATAAATTTGTTCTCATGTGTCTCCGGGCAATATTTTAGTCTTCTGAACTCTAAAGCCAGAAAATACACTTCCCCACCGTTAACGTATTATTAAAACTCCCTTTGAACTTTTAATTACGGACGTGTATAATAATTAAATTCACAATCTCCATTATAATGCGTGAATTCTACTGATGTTTGCCTCAAGAAACGAAATGCGTCATGTCCTATCGTCATCGTAATAAGAGAACAACACCAAATTCTACCCAGAGTGATAGCCCAATAGTCAGAGACAAAAAAAGGGTGTTTCAATGCAATAATTGGGGAAATCTCGATTTTTATATATGTTTGTAGGAATGGACCTCCTCTTTAAAAAACTAAGTTTTCGACCTCCCAACCCTTGTGCGTTCTCCGCCATCTTGAAAAAGCCGTTCAAAAAGACGCTTTTTTCAGGGTTTCCTCAATTACTCGCTTCCTGTGCATTTTAGGCGAATAGTTGTAGCAATTCATTTAAACGACAATTAAATTTCCTGCAATTTCAATTCACACATATTTCCTGTAGGATGTATAGGAGTGCTCCTACAAGCGGCGCCGTTTTGGCGTAAAATGCCGTTTTTGTCAAAAATGAACTTTTATATTCATTTTTACCTTTCTATTTTCTAAACAAAGCCTCAATACCGCATAAACACCACAATAAAAGTTGTAGATATTTTAATTTTACACCGAATTCATATATCAATCATGAGAAACGTTTTAGTGGAAGGTTCAAAAAAGACAAAGAGCTGGTCGAAATGAGATTTTACTTATTTAATACATGTAACATATCGCCCATAAAAGAATGGATTAAAGACGATGTGTGATTTTTTTTGGGGTTGTTAGGTATTGTGGGGAGATTATAAAACTGAATTTTCGACCTCTTAAACTGAGGGGGAATTTTAGGCGGTCATTCTACGCCAAAAAGCGCTGCCAAAACAGTATTTTGTAAATAACTCGAGAATGGTTTATCTGAAGAAAAACAACGTGAAAACATGGCAAATAAAATTTCCTATATACAATTTGAATTCGCAAATTTTCTCTGTGCGATGTATGGGAACGCTGCTACAGACGGCTTCGCCTTGGCGGTAAAGGGCGATTTTGATGAAAATGAGTTTTTATCCTTTTTTTCGTATATATCCCCAAAACATCCTTTCTGAAGTTGAATATAACCTTACAGTTTTAATTAGAATTCATATATTAAACATAGAAATCCCTTAAGTGGTATACCAAAAAGAGCTAGAGAGGTGGTCGAATTATGTCCTTTCTTATGAGATGCCTGTATTATAACTCCTATTTGCTTTTACATTGAGTGATGAACACACAATGAATATTATAGAACAACCTATTGGTGAGAATTCAATAAGAACTCCCATTCAAGGATAAAAACAACACCAGATGTAACATTTACGCCCAAAAACGGCGCTAAGCCTATGGTCTGGTAAAGAAGGATGGATGGGGAAAAATGTTTTTTTTTTGCCTAATGGACACGACGCGCTTTTACACTTAGGGAAAGCATGAGTAAAAAGCAAACCCTCTGCTCATGCTTTACTGGTTTGGCGAGTCTTCAAGTCTAGGTTCACATGACCGCGCGGTATCATATGTACAAATCGATACAAGTTTGTAGAACTAGTATCGCGCGGTTATGTAAACAATATGCGCTATTTAGATTGATTTGTGCCGCGCGGTTCGTCGTACCGCGCGGTCATGTGAGCATAGCCTTATTAAAATAAATTCTAGTGTTATTTTTTTCTTTGGGTAAATACAACACTTTTTTTTATCCCCGACCAGAAAGCACGAGGTATGCTTCTCAGCGTACAAGGGATTGTACTCAGAAGCATACTGGGTTTGGTGCCGTTTTTTGGACGAAGAAGTGATATCTAGTGATGTTTTTATCCTAGAATGGGAGTTCTTATTGAATTCCCACCAATAGGTTGTTCTATAATATTCTAAAGGATAAAATATTTTTTTCCTATTTTCATCAAAATCGCCCTTTACCGCCAAAGCGAAGCCGTCTGTGGCAGGGCTCCCATACATCCCACAGAGAAATTTTGTGCACTGAAATTGTGGGAAATTTTATTTGCCATGTTTTCATGTGATACGTTGTTTTTCTTCAGAGTTATTTACAAAATACTGTATTGGCGGCGCTTTTTGGCGTAGAATGACCGCCTCAGTTCAAGAGGTCAAAAATTCAGTTTTATAATCTCCCCACCATACCTAACAACCCCATAAAAAATCACACATCGTCTTTAATGCAAGCTGAATTCCTTTCTTTTATGGGCGATTACATGTATTAAATAGGTAAAATCTCATTTCGACCAGCTCTTTGTCTTTTTTAAACCTTCCACTTCTCATGATTGATATATGAATTTGGTGTGAAATTAAAATATCAACAACTTTGATTGTGGTGTTTATGCGGTATTGAGGCTTTGTTTAGGAAATAGAAAGGTAAAAATGAATATAAAAGTTCATTTTTGACAAAAACGGCATTTTACGCCAAAACTGCGCCGCCTGTAGGGGCACTCCTATACATCCTACAGGAAATATGTGTGAATTGAAATTGCAGGAAATTTAATTGTCGTTTAAATGAATCGCTACAACCATTCGCCTAAAATGCACAGGGAGCGAGTAATTGAGGAAACAATGAAAAAAGCGTCTTTTTGAACGGCTTTTTCAAGATGGCGGAGAACGCACAAGGGTTGGGAGGTCGAAAACTTAGATTTTTAAAGAGGAGGTCCATACCTCTAAACATATATAAAAATCGAGATTTCCCCAATTTTTGCATTGAAACACCCTTTTTTTGTCTCTGACTATTGGGCTATCACACTGGGTAGGACTACTGGACTATGATTACATCCCTCGCCCTTGACTCAAAATAGCTTTACACTCAGTCATATTAAATTTGAACATCGAATGAAAAATATGCCCTTTTTATTCCTCAATCTAAATGTAATCAAACTGTTCCATAAACTTTACGGAAACAGGTGCTAGGAAAATTTTACGAGAGTTAAATCTCTTGCTACGGACTTCACATTTAAACTAGCTGGACAATGTAGACCTAGAGTTTTTCTACCGGGAAGGCCCTGTGACTTTTCTGCCAGGCGGCAATGTCCATTTTCCCATTCCTTAAATCCGCACTGATTACATTATAAGTAATATGATAACTGAAACATTATATGTATTATCATGATTGGAACATTTTATTATAAGTAAAGTGATAACTGGAACATTATATTATAAACAATTTGATAACTTGAACATTATAGTATAAGTAATGTGATAACTGGAACATTATATTATTATGAGTTATGTGATAACTGGAACATTAAATTATAAGTAATGTGAGAACTTGAATATTATATTATAAGTAATGTGATAACTGAAATATTATATTATAAGTAATGTGATAACTTAAACATTACATTATAAGTAATGTGATAACTGGAACATATATTATAAGTAAAGTGATAACTGGAACATTATATGATAAGTAATGTGATAACTGGAACATTATATTATAACTAATGTGTTAACTTAAACATTATATTATAAGTAATGTGATAACTTAAATATTACATTATAAGTAATGTGATAACTGGAACACATATTATAAGTAAAGTGATAACTGGAACATTATATGATAAGTAATGCGATAACTGGAACATTATATTATAAGTAATGTGATAACTGAAACATTATATTATAAGTAATGTGTTAACTGGAACATATAAGTAAAGTGATAACTGGAACATTATATGATAAGTAATGTGATAACTGGAACGTTATATTATAAGTAAAGTGATAACTGGAACATTATATGATAAGTTATGTGATAACTGGAACATTATATTATAAGTAAAGTAATAACTGGAACATTATAAATATTATAAGTAATGTGATAACTGGGCCATTGAATTATAAGTAAAGTGATAACATGAACATTATATTATAAGTTATGTGATAACTGGAACATGATATTATATGTAAAGTGATAACTGGAACATTATATTATAAGTAAAGTGATAACTTGAACATTATATTATAAGTTATGTGATAACTGGAACATGATATTATATGTAAAGTGATAACTGGAACATTATATTATAAGTTATGTGATAACTGGAACATGATATTATATGTAAAGTGATAATTGGAACATGATATTATAAGTAAAGTGATAATTGGAGCATTATATTATAAGTTATGTGATAACTGGAACATGATATTATAATGCCCGAATAGAACTGGGATGTCCTCTTTCATTGGCAGTTTTGAGTGCTATTATTTGTGGTAATAATCTCAAAGTCATGAAGATAAAATTCTATGAGTTAGCTGGGATTTGAACCCGTGACCCACTATTTACCTATATTTTTGGAGATCTATTATTCACAAGCAGTGCCTTAAATACAAGATTTTGTATCTTGAAACGTGTTTAAGCATCGGAACTTGTCATCGAATATTTCAATATTCGATATAATGTTGCAGTTATCACATTACTTGTAATATAATATTCCAGTTATCACATTACTTATAATGTAATGTTTAAGTTATCACATTACTTATAATATAATGTTTAAGTTGTCACATTACTTATAATACAATGTTTTAGTTATCACATTACTTATAATATAATGTTTAAGTTATCACATTACTTATAATATAATGTTTAAGTTATCACATTACTTATAATACAATGTTTTAGTTATCACATTACTTATAATATAATGTTTAAGTTATCACATTACTTATAATATAATGTTTAAGTTGTCACATTACTTATAATACAATGTTTTAGTTATCACATTACTTATAATATAATGTTTAAGTTATCACATTACTTATAATATAATGTTTAAGTTGTCACATTACTTATAATACAATGTTTTAGTTATCACATTACTTATAATATAATGTTTAAGTTATCACATTACTTATAATATAATGTTTAAGTTGTCACATTACTTATAATACAATGTTTTAGTTATCACATTACTTATAATATAATGTTTAAGTTATCACATTACTTATAATATAATGTTTAAGTTGTCACATTACTTATAATACAATGTTTTAGTTATCACATTAGTTATAATATAATGTTGCAGTCATCACACATTACTTATAACATAACGTTTCAGTTATCACATTAGTTATAATATAATGTTCCAGTTATCACGCATTACTTATAACATAACGTTTCAGTTATCACATTAGTTATAATATAATGTTCCAGTTATCACGCATTATTTATAACATAACGTTTCAGTTATCACTTTACTTATAATATAATGTTCCCGTTATCACATTACTTATAATAATATAATGTTCCAGTTATCACTTTACTTATAATATAATGTTCCCGTTATCACATTACTTATAATAATATAATGTTCCAGTTATCACTTTACTTATAATATAATGTTCCCGTTATCACTTAACTTATAATCTGATGTTCTAGTTATCACATTACACTTATAATAATAATAATATAAAATATTTATTGTATATGGCATAATCTTAAAACAAAAATATAATTATTAATAAAAAAAAATTAATAAATAAATAAAAACATTCGTTTTAGCAAATTTCCTGTGACTGATTGTTTAGAGATAATCAATGCAGTAAATAGCATGACCAACAAGTCCTCCTCAGGTATTGACGGAGTTCCTATCAAGATAATCAAAGAGAATATTCTGTCTCTCTGCGCGGTACTGTATGATATCTTCAATGCTTCTTTACAAGAAGGTGCTTTTCCTGATTGTTATAAGGTTTCCATCATTGTTCCCATCGATCAAAATATTTATTGAATTTTTTTTTCTAAAATCCTGGAGAAATTGGTGTACAAGAGACTCATTGGATATCTTGAATCATGTACATTATTTTCAGATTGTCATTCGGATTTCGACCCAGTCGCTCTACTTTAGACGCAATATCTACATTTTTCTTCAATCTACAGAGGGCACTCTACTCGAAATATCACGCGCTTGGAATTTTTTGCGATCTTACGAAAGCTTTGGATTGTGTTGACCATTCTATTCTTCTATCCAAACTTGAAAATCATGGTATTGCCCCTCTACCCTTTCCTGGTTTAGGTCATATCTTATTCACAATAGAACTCATGCAGTAAAAATTCAACATAAAAATCATAACGTTTCTTCATATGTCTATTCCTCCTTTTTGAATGTTCAAAGTGGTGTTCCCCAGGGATCCATTCTTGGTCCTCTTCTTTTTACATTAGTCATCAATGATATTGTAAATTCTGCCCCTGGCGCGAATTTTGTACTTTACGCTAATGACACCAATCTACTCGTCGTTGGAAAAAACAAAGAAGATCTTTTCAATAACGCCACTCAAACATTAACTGCTTTAAACTCATGGTTTGTTGCCAATAACCTCTGCCTTAATGCATCCAAAACATCTTACATATATTTCAATAACAAAACAGTCACAACCCTCCCTCAAATTCCAATTCTATAGCTTTATTGGGCCATCATCTTCTGTCAGATTTCTTGGTGTCCATCTTTGTTATAACTTGAAATGAAAATCATATTGACAATTTAGTTCCTCGCCTAGGCTCCTCTCTATTTGCAATCAAATCAATTAAAAGTCATCTTGGGGAAGATTCCGCTCGAACTACTGATTTCTCGTACTTTCACGCGCTCATGAGCTACGGTATCGCGTTCTGGGGTTTATCTTGACTTTCAAAAGAGGTCTTTATTCTTCAAAAAAGAGCTCTCCGTGCTGTGTATGGTATTGATGATGTTGAATCGTGTCGGATACTTTCTAAAGAAAAAGGAATTCAGACCTTTTATGGACAACTAGTGTTGGACATGTGTTGCCTGATTCACAAGTATAAAACACACTTGCCGACTAATCAACATGGATACAACACTAGAAATGTTCATTCTCTAATCACTTCGTCACTTTCACTCTTTGGGAAATCTTTTCTGGACAGGGGCATCCGAATTTATCAAACAATTAATCCTTCCGCGAGAGAGAGTAATTTAAACGAGTCCAAAATTCGCCTGAAAAACGATCTCTTAGAATCTGTCCCTTACAACATAGAAGAGATTCTATGACTAATCCTGTTTAAGTGTTTTATTTTTATTTTTATTTTCTTTATTTTTCAGGATATATTATCCTTTCTTTTTTATATTTTAATTTTTTTCAGGAAATATTTGTAATGTGTCTACAACAAACTTTGTTATAGTACACAATAAATAATAATAATAAATAATTACATAAAAAAAAGAAACAAATATTTCATATATGACCCAATATGAGCTGCCTAGCACCGTTCTATTCTATGCAACTTGAAATTTAACTATTCAATTATTTTTAATTTTTAGATAGTCACATTTTAACAATGATTTAGGCTAAATAAACCAACAACAACAATGGGAAATATAAGTTTATATAGGTATAACATGAAAAAAGTTCTCAGATTAAATAATTAATTAATTATATTTTTTTTAATCGAATATTCTTTGTAGAAAATTACATCAATTAATTAAAATGTTGAAAATTTCCTATATATTATATAGGTCATTTTTAGCAGAGAATATTCGATTACACCCGAGATCAGGCGACTTATAATTTAATGTTCCAGTTTACTTATAATATAATGTTCCACTTGTCATTGCAATATAATCAGCCCCATCTGTATGTTTTTGTTTGTTCTTTATTTTTCCTTATAATTAATTGATGTAATTTTCAACAGAGAATATTCGATTACACCCGAGATCAGGCGACTTATAATTTAAGGTCCCAGTTTACTTATAATATAATGTTCCACTTGTCATTTTAATATAATCAGGCCCATCTCTATGTTTTTGTTTATTCTTTATTTTTCTCTCTTATTTCCATCCCTGAAGCCAAGTATAAGTACACGTTCGATAAATATTATGTTTCCTGATGGTTGGAAGTGGACGTGTCTTTTTTTTCCAAAAATTCTTTTTTGCTGATAGAGATAAATTCTGTGTCGGTCTGTCGGTGTATTTGTTTTTGAAGCATATTGTTCCTTCCTATCTATACTTCGAAAATTCCTTTTTTATAACACAAAAGTTTTTTTTATATTTTTTTTCGAGTTATTCAAACAATGAGCTACGCCCCTTCCCTTTCATAGTGAATGTGGTGCTGATTTTTCAGATAGGTAGCGTTTGATGAGTGCATTGAGTGCTCTGAAAGAAAATTTCGCTCGTTACTCTGGAATTTTTTTTCTATTGTTTTGTTGAATTATTATTATCATCATAGAGCTTTACTTGATGGTGAAAAATGCCATATAACTATGGGTTATTTTTCGCCATCAAGTAACTCATCACAATTCTAAGCATCATTTATGTTTCACGATGGAAAATTATGTGAGTCATAAATGGGAAGAAATTAGCCTCTCGGAAGAATTGATATGTTCTAAATTGTAGAATTTCCTAAATTTTCCAACTTTGTTCAAAGTTTGACTATTCTTTTCGAAAAACGGGTGCTATAATTGTGTAAAGATATATTGATGTGGGAATAGAAACAGTAACGTAAAAAAAACTTCCCAAAAGAAAGTAATTTCTTTGTTTTTTATTCTATCCATCAACACGGTTTCACCAAAGGCAGATCTACAGCTTCAAATCTATCTTGTTCTCTCACTCTTTATCAAATTTAATGCCTTAATTACTGCACTCAAGCTGATGTTGTTTATACTGACATCAAATCAGCCTTCGATAAAGTTGACCATTCTCTTCTGTTAAAGCGTCTATATCACTTCGGTTTTCCTTTCTTGCTTGTGAAACTTTTTGCGTCTTATTTGAAAAACCGCTCACTACGAGGCAGATATAATCGAGTGTTGTCGCGTCCATATTATCCACCGTCGTCTGTACCGCAGGGTAGTTTGCTGGGAAACATATTTTTTCTGATAATGATGGATCGTGTGTCTGGGGTCATCAATTACAGTCACTTTCTTCTTTATGCTGACTACCTAAAGGTCTACCGACCAATTGAGTCTCGTATTGATGTTGATTTTCTTCAGGGAGATCTGGATGAGATTCAGTCTTGGTTTTGTGAAAATCGTCTCTCTTTTTGTCCTGTAAAGTGTGATTTTATTCGTTTTTCACTCAAACGAAATATCATAGAAAGTTCGTACAAAATTAACAACGTAGAAATACAAAATGTTTTGCTTAAAAAAGACCTTGGCATTACATACACTCAAAATGCCAGTTTCAACCTACATATACAAAATATGGTTAGTTCCGCTTATAGCAGGCTTGGTTTCATCATGCGATGTCTTCGTCATATAAACAATCCAGATCCTTACTTACTCCTTTTCAAATCACTTGTCCTCTCTAAACTGGAGTACGCCGTTATGATTTGGTCGCCTCACACCCAGCATTTTTCCCACCTAATTGAAAACGTGCAAGCAGCTTTTTGTAGACGACTTTTCTACCGTTTAAATGGTTTCTACCCCTTGCGTCTTGAGTGCATCTCATACAACTCTCTTAGGGAAAACCTTTGTTTGGAATCAGTCGAGATAAGACGGAAAACTATGTTGCTCCAGTTTTTATATAAAATTCTCAACAATCAAATCGACTCATCAGTTCTTGTTGAAAATTATAAATTTAAAGTCCCCTCCTCTCGCACCCGTAACATGGAGCATAAGACATTTTTCATATCTTCGACTACAAACTCAAATTTATCTCCAATCTATAAAACAGCCAAACTATACAATAATTTCCAAAAAAATTTAGACCTCTCAACATCTTACCAGATATTTACTGAAAAGGCTTTGGAGATCTTACAAGAAAATCAGACATAGTTTTGTTTGTTACTCTACGAAAATTAAGATAAGATTAAATTTCAGCTTTCAATTTTTATTTTAAAATTACTTTTTATGTAGGTACGTTCTATATTTGTAATTTGTGTTTAATGTTTATGTACACGTAAATGTCACAAATAAATATTTTGAATTGAATTGAATTCTATTTTAAGCCAAAAAAATCCGATGTGAAAATCACACGACTTTCTTTATCTATAAAAAAGAAGAAGAAAGAATAAAAATTCGAAACACGTACAATACATAAAATATACATATTGGTAAAAAAAAACAAGTCTCTAGCTCTTACCGTTTTCTTTTTATGGCAGGCTTGTGAAAACCGATTTCAACCAAAAATGTCATTTTGGTTGAATAAAATTGATGTAAGGCATGCATGAAATTGATATAAATATAGTCAGCAAATTTCCAGCTTTAGCACTTACGAACCGTAATTTCTATGTCGTGTTTGTACAGTTCCTCAGAGCCCGAATCACGTATTTCAGCCATTTGGTCTGTATGAATGTCTGTCTGTATACACGATATCTCAAGAACAGTATAAGTGCTAGAGACTTGAAATTTTATAGATACAGGGTGCCCCATTTTAAGTGGCCATCTCAATTTTTTCCAAAACCGTTAGAGTGACAAAAAATTTATTCTGACTATATGTTCATAAAAGAGGGGGGGGGGGCGTATTATGATGACCTGGGCTGGCTTGTCAAGGTTGTCCTTCAAGGTCAGATGAAGGTCAAATTCATTTTCTTAAATGAATTTGACCTGAATTTTATTACATTTTCGGATTCCCCATTTGATTCTACGTTCATTTGACTATTTACTTCATGTTTTCGTTGAACTTTTTTGCGCCAATTTTGGGAATGTTTTTTGATCTGACATACCCATGTGGCATATTAAAATGCATTGCAAGAGTGATTTTTTTTTTATATATAAAATGAACAAACAAGTGAAAAAAGTAAACCATTGTATCAGAAATGGCGACAGTTTTCATTTAATATGCCACACGGGTATGACAGACCAAAAAATATTTTCAAAATTTGGCGCAAAAAAGTTTAACAAAAACATGATGTAAATAGTCAAATTAACGTAGAATTTAATGGGGAATCCGAAAATGTAATAAAATTCAGGTCGTCTCATTTAAGAAAATTAAGTTGACCTTCATTTGATCTTGAAGGGCAACCTTGACAATTCAGCCAAGGTCATCAAAATGCGTCCCCTCTTTTTTATGAACATTCGGTCAGATTATTTTTTTTGTCCCTTCAACGGTTTCGGAATAAATTGAGATGACCACTTAAAATGGGACACCCTGTATGTACTAAAAATATTGCCCGGAAAAAACCACGAATTGAAATCGAAATTACTGTTGTCGATTTTTAGCGGTTTTTAATTAATCTCGTGTAAAATGACATCGGTAAGAGCTAGCTAGATCTTCAAATTTGGTTCCTATTCATATTACTTTTATGCATTGATTGCGCGTATATACCTTTGGCTGCCGCGTGATCAACCGTTGGCGGTTGTTAGTGGTTTTTGGCCGTTTTCTGGGGGTTCCTGCGTAAAAAGAGAACGATAAGTGCTAGAGCTTAAGCTTGGTGAATTTTGATATCAATTTTATGCATGAAATGCAAAATGACACATTTGTTTGAACTTGGATCTACTCTTGTCGTTTTTTCCGCTTTTGAGCGTTTTTCACGAGTCTGGCATAACAAGAAAACGGTAAAAGCTCGATTTTTTTTTATAGATAAGTAAATTTGTGTTATGAGGATTGGAAATGTCTAAATCAGTGATTCCCAAAGTGGTCCATTTGGACCTACAGGGACCACGAGAGACTCGGCGTGGGTCTACGTTGGCGTGACCAAAAAATGGGGGTTCACAATTAGTAAGCGGGGTCCACGAAAATTTATCTGGTTTTGTTAGTGAAAAACTAAAATATTGGCTTGACTTCACCTATCAGTGTAGGTATGTGCTAGCAATACTGCATGAACTTGTTTGATTCTTCACCAATATTATTGGCATATGTCCGATTTGTTATGAACGAAGAAATTCATGAAGAGCTACTATTCGCGAAAACTTTGGAGCCCGACACTAAAGGAGAATCAATATTTAAGATGAAATTACTTTTTTCATTGACCAACTTTTTTGACATCCACTTACAGCACAATCAATTAATTAATTAACCAATCATGAGCCAACGATCATACCACGTTGAATACACCAGTTCCCGTCAGATCACTGAAGTTAAGCAACGTCGGAAGTGGCCAGTACTTGGATGGGTGACCGCTTAGGAACACCACATATCGTTTGGCTCATTTTCAGGCCCAACCCAGGCTGGGTGAGGTCAATGTGGGTAGCTGGTTTGCAAGTTTCCAGCGAATGGAGGGTAAAACCCCCGTCTTGAATGACCAAAGATGTTAAAGAGACGTTAAGCCAAATTAAAAAAAAAATAATAACTAATCAATTCTCACTTTTTAAAGGCTTTTATTTACCTTTTTTTGAAAACTATTAATTCGTGGTCTAATCGGGATCTAGTTTTTACATTTTTTGTCAAGTTTTGAGAATATGGTAGAAATGTAACTGTAGGGGGTCCATCGGAACCAGCAAAATTTTGAAAGGGATCTATGAGAAGAAAAAGTTTGGGAACCTCTGGTCTAAATAAATGAAAATAACCTCTCCTTTCCATTTATTTTTTCAGGAAAATTAAAATGCAACAATCGCTACATAAACGTAATTATCACTAAGAGTAAATTAAATTTAAATTTTTATTCCGACATTTATGTTTAAATTATTACTTTTTTCATTTTATTTTTAATTGATCGAATATTCATTTTTTTTTTTTTAAAAAAAATATATATATATATATATATATATATATCAGTCGCGGATTTGTAAAAACATAGAAAAATGTCAAATCAATAAGAAAGGGGTATACTGATATTATCTGAAAAATCATGTCTATCTGAAGGACATGGCCCCAAGGTGACGATTTTTTCATGTTTCATTAATCGTTAAAAAAAGTTTACTCAGTGGCAGACTTGAGAAACCCTCTCATAGAGAAGACACCCAGGTTATGGGTTGTGGCGCAACAATGACATATTTTAAATTTGCCTGATCTCCCAACACCCATCTTAAATTACTTATAAATCTACTTAACACTACCTAACGAGGTGTTTATTTTGCTGCCGCCACATTTGGATTTCGCGTGAATAACTTTTTTTTAGGAAATGTCCCCTGTGGATATGGGTACTTTTAAGAAGAATGTACTTCCGAGGCACCCAAGTCCGTACCAGTCGTAAAAGGCGACTAAGGGCAGATTCAGAAAAGATATCCTTCCCCTTACCCATGCAGAAAGCAAGGAGAAGCTACTGCATTATATCCTTCCTATGTTCCCTGTGGATAGGGGGGGGGGCAGAGCCGTATCTAGGGTGAGGCGACTGAGGCACTGGCCTCGGGGGGCCATCATAGGAGGGCGCCAAAATTTTTGGAAAGATAATTTGGATAATTTTTTTTGACTTTGACGATGTTATTGATGAGTTTGCATCCATAAAATCTCGACGAATCACTTTATAAATTTGACAATTGCTTTGTAAGATTCAAACAAATCGATATGAAAGATTTTTGATTTTGTATTTGTAGGTTTCATTAAAAATAAAGGCATGATTGTTTTAATACGTTTTGCTGTTGAATAATTAATTTGAGCTTTTTTTGGCGGGTGGGGTGGGCCCTAATTTCAGAATTTGCCTCGGGCCGCTCGGGCGCCAGTAATGCTCGCTACCGCTCGGGGGGGGGGGGGTTTAAANGGGGGGGGGGGGGCTTAAAAAGAATACTCTTAAGGCACCCAAGTCCATGTTACTAAAAGAAACGATATCTTTTCCATTATACTCATGCAGAAAGCAAGGAAAAGCTATTACTGCATTATCCGTAAGGATTCTCAAGTATCAATAGCTCGTGGCGAGTTGAAAACCAGCCATTAGGGCTGCTAACCTATGATGAAGAAATTAGAAGAAAAGCAAAATTCCAGGAATGTGTCATTGATGATATAAGAACTGAGAATAATTCACCAAAATATAATACCTAATAAATTCCAATATTACTCCACTGAAATTTATCTCAGCACCCAATCTGGAATAATAATATTCCTTTTTTTTCATTAACTTTTTTATTTAATTTTTCTTTCTCAGATTAAGAATCAGTGTTTGAGAAGGAGAGGAATGGGGGGGGGGTATAGGGACAATTTTGTTAAAAGAACTTTTTCTTATTACTGAAAATCTCTTTCCTCCCTCCGCGGTGTAATTGTTATTTTAAAAAAATCAAAGCTTATTACAAAGTTAAATTAAAAAGTATTGAAACAAGAATATTATGAAAACTTGATCTTTCATAGTTAGCCCAGAGAAAAAATTCTGCAATTTTATTTGTCATTAACCGCGGGGAGTAGGAAAATAAGACATCCATATACGAGCAGAATAGGTTGGGTAGATTTGGCTGGAGTGGACGTTCACGAAGATGATAAAGGACACGAAATTTGTTCGGGGGCTTAAATCCCCGTGATGGACGCGAGACGAGACGAGACAGGCCCTGTCTCGTCTCGTGTTTTTTTCACGAGACGAGACAAAATCCTTGTCTCGTCTCGTCTCGTAAAAACACGAGAAATTTCTCGTCTCGTGAAAAATAGGTACCTATACTTTGATATTGTTGGGTGTATCAGATAGAACTGTGTCCATAATAGTCCATATTTATTTTATACAAATACTGGACTGCGTCCGCACAATAATAGGAGGCTATCCTCAACTTTTTAAGTTAAATCGGAGTATTTTCAACTTCAACCGAACATTAAGGGGTAGAAGTGTCCTATCCATCCATAGTATTAATGAGTACAGTTTAAACTTAAGAGAGTCAGGAAGTTCTTATATAAACATAGACTCCAATTTTATAAAACAAATGTAGAACTTTTCACTAGAATCATTAGCCAGACAACAAAAACTATGTATATTAATATTAACAAGAAGTTGACATCGCTCAGTCTAAGTATGGCATTGGTCTAACTAAACAACTGACATCTTTCACCGGGGTAGAGACTGGACTGCCAACTCAAGTCTTGTAAGAACTGGTTCAATGTCCTGAATATGCTCCGGATGATCTTCTGTCTTCTTGTACCTTGTGTAAGTAGATCTCAATTGGGATTTGCAAGTGACGCTTACAGAAGACTTCTCACTTAGTGACTTCTTCTCATGAAACATAACGTACAAAGCTCAACGTATAATTGAATCTTAATCAACTTATTCGGATTTCAAATCACTATAATTAAATGCCGATTTGAAAATAATCAATTGATTTGGACAAGCGCGGATATTTGGGGGGCACAATATACCTGATAGAAAATTTGGAGGGAGGAGGGACTCGTAACCTAGAGGTTGGGGGGAGGTGATGACCATTGATTTGATTTTTTTTTTTTTAATTACGTGATGAGTATAATGAAATTTGAGAAACACAGCCCGCTTAAAAAAACTGGGGGGCACGTGCCCCCCGGGCCCTCCCCTATATCCGCGCATGGATTTGGAAAAAATATAGATAACAAATTGATTGAAAAGGGGACCACAATTTTGAGGTTTTTTGAGAATCTGGGGCTGGATGACCCTTTGAGTGACAATATAAATAGCAAAAAGTAAATGAAAACAAATGACCTATCGTTCATCAAAATTTAACGTGAAGAGCGGATCAGAAATAATGTACTTATACATACTTTTCTTTTTAGGCTTAAATTTATGCATTCCGAATGCCGTGTTTCAGAATAGACCGTGTTGATTAGCTGAAAATACCAAAGTGCCTATAGCGTAGGTACTTTTCGGATTGCAAATAGATACTATTATTTTAATTTACAAGAATTATAAGGCAATTTATCCAATTTTCTATCCAATGCAATATGCCAGTTGATCCTGTTGTGAAAATAAAATATTTTTAAAAACTTCTTATTATTGCTATATTTTATAATGTTAGGTATGTGAATACATTATGAATTAAGGCTGAGGAGCCTTATCGACATCACCGTTGTTACGCATAAATTCCAGAACAAGTAAGTGAGAGTTGTTGTACAAATAGAAAAATAAAAAACAATATGTTCTGCGGTTTCATTCAAAGTGACCTTCTGTGAAATAAAACTTACAGACCAAAATCGTGCACCAAAGTTTACAAAAGAGAAAAACAACTGACATTAAAGAGCAATCAAGAAAGTAAATAAACCTTCTGCAAGCCAAAGTATCAATGAACCTGACATTGCCCAAGCAACTGGTTCAACTCTACTCTACATCTACGGCATTAAAACAAACACAAAGATAGATACAGGAGGTGAAAAGAACATTAAACAAAACAAAAATCTTCAACTAAACATCAGAAAGTGTTGTGATAATTGCACAGACCACAACAAAGCTGCATAGGTGAGTCAATATACGAGAAAATGTTGAAAATACCGATTTCGACAATTCATATATTGCCTAAAAGTTGTTTGAGATCCCAGTCCCAAAGCTTGTTGCAGTTGTACAAAAAAAAATAATAGTAAGTTCTACATCTGAGAAATGCATAACGGTTTCATTTATTCAACTCAGAGCAGCAGTATAGTCAACTCAGAGCAGCAGTTCGTCCTATTAGTCTTCTTTGTTCTCTGTCTAAAGTTTTTGAACGTATGATTTGCTTTCAGATAACCACCTTTTTGAACCAGCATAATCTATTTAATCCGCTTCAATCTGGTTTTCGTACTAGTCATAGTACTTGTTCTGCTTTGTTGAAGGCTTCTGATGACATTCAGGCTGCCATGGATAAAAAACTCACCTCAATTCTGGTTCTGTTTGACTTTAGCAAGGCATTTGACCTTGTCTCTCACAGAGTTCTGCTTTCTAAAATGAAATCTTTTGGATTCTGTGCTTATTTGTAGCTCTGGAGTTCGTCGTTCCATCTTGAATCCCTTTCCAGTTATTGAGATTGATGGCAATACGGTCGAATACGTTGATTCTGCCAGAAATTTGGGTATAATATTTGATAAATCCCTTTCTTGGGTCGACGAAGTATCTAAAATTCGAAAAAAAGTTTTTGGAGCCCTTTGGACATTAAGACGCTTAAAACATTTTCTGACTCAAAATTCAAAACTCCTTTTATTTAAATCTTATGTGCTTCCTTTGTTGGAGTACTGTACACCTCTGCTTAACGGACTTACTGTTGAACAATCGAGTCGTCTACAACGAGCTCAGAATGCATGTGTGCGGTATATCTACAAAGTGAAGCGTTGGGAGCACATAACTCCATATTACAACAGAGCGCGGTTGCTCAGGCTTGAGGATAGGAGAAAGATTCTCACTCTATCTCTCCTTTTCAAAGTTCTTGGTTCTCAAATTCCTTCCTACCTATATTCCAAATATCAATTTCGTTCTTCCGTTACTTCCATAGTGACACGTTCCCATGAGCTTCTCCTACAAAAACCTCCCCACAACACTGTTTCCTATGGTAAATCCTTCCTTATCTCTTCCATTGATCTCTGGAACGCACTACCATATCCTATCCTAAATTCACCCACCTTTCACTCTTTCAAATTATCTTTATTGGAGGCAGTCAGTGAAGGTTTGTTGGCTCCCATTAACTAACATTTCGTTCTCTTTACTATCCTTTTCCTCTTCCTTCTAGTCCTAATCCTTCTCCCTT